>CALNHX010001425.1:0-227173 GCA_940337035.1 Agriotes lineatus
CTCATGTATGACACTAAAATAGTAATTACCTAAATATGAAGTTTCTTCCGGTCTGATCCGACCCTTATTTAAAATTTTGTAAGGTCCATCTGTTTTGTATTCAATATTGTAGTACTGGATTAAATTGGCTCTTTCTATAGGTGGTTGCCAAGTAATCAGAAATCCGTTACTGATTTCAGTTACTGTTAAATTTCGCGGAGGGCCTGGCTGGGAACCTACATAATGCAGAAACAACAAGTTAGAATTATGTCAATAAATGCGTGTCAAATGAAAAAGAAACGGCATCGAGGAAATATAATAGTCCAGTCATTAGATACATAATAATAGTGTTTTGGTGCAAAAGGTTACGAAGTTTTGAAACTTGGCAGAAGTGCAGACTTGGAGGTTCCTAACATGCGCCTAAGTTTGCGACCTCATGCGACGGCCGCTAGCTCCACCATCTTGAAAAAATGGCGGCCAAAATCAGTTTTTGGCATATAACTCGGTTCCTGTAGGTTTTAGAAAAAAATGTCCTATACAAATTTGAAGAGAACCAAATTTGCTACAAAATCTTTTTGGTAATTTTTTTTTACAGACTAATATTTTTCGAGTTACAGGGCCGAACAGTAGGGAAAACTTTTTAAAATTTTGTAAAAGCGGCAATTGCATGATACTTTTTACCAATTATCTCCAAACTAGTCTACCTAAAGTAGTTTAATCTATTATATAATTGTTTATACGGTTTACAGACGTTTCGCCCCCGACCGTTTCGCCCCCGCCGTTTCACCCCCAGCCGTTTCGCCCCCTAACCGTTTCGCCCCCGAACCGTTTCGCTCCCGAAGTTTTACCTGTAGCTTTAACCAGCTTCAGCTGTTTCCAGTTGCACCACGAGGCGGTTTTGAATTTTGAATTTATTTCGGCTGCACGTCGGAATATAGATGTTAAAAGATTTATCTTTCTTTATATGTATCTACTAAAAAAACTCTAACGTTAAAACACAAACACCAATAAACAAAAACCAATAAAAATTAAAAAAAAAACTAAAATTAAAACACAAACACCAAAATTTTTTTTTAAATAATAATAAAAAACGGTTGCAGAAATTCTACTAGCTACCTCCTCGTGGTGCAACTGAAAACAGCTGAAGCTGGCTAAAGCTAGAGGTAAAACTTCGGGGGAGAAACGGTTAGGGGCGAAACGGCTGGGGGCGAAACGGCGGGGGCGAAACGGTCGGGGGCGAAACGCCGGGGGCGAAACGTCCGTACACCGTTTATACAGTAATTTATGCACTTTGTCTGTATACGATTGGTGGTACTATTAAAGGTAATTACTTGGTAGAGTCCTAGTGAATTTCTTTATGTAAGAATCATACATGGAAGCGTGGAAGCTTTGTTGATCTAAAAAGTAGGCGGGATATAAAAGTGACTGACCTGGCAATGTCTTCCAGTGAAATGTAGTTATTTGTGTGTTGACAAACTTGAAAAAGCTTACCTAAGTATGTTCGCAACTGTGGATGTGCAAAGTCCACATGTGGCCGAGCATTTAGTTAATAACAGTGTTTCTATATATTTTGAACCGTGGGTCAATAAGAAAAGCGCCAAAAGATATCGACCGCTCCTCAGAGCACATGTGTCCAGTGATATAATTTTCGATGGAGCGATTATTCCACCTGTTTTGCAAGAAAAAATTCATGTCGAGCGATACTAATAAAAGGAATTTAATTTCCACGTTAATTACGAAGTTTGAAGAACAAAATTACACAGCAAACAGCAGCAGTAGAAAATGCGGATGCGCTCATCATTCAGACAGCCATCGACATGTCATCGTCTTTTACTCGTGTTTTCGTTGTGGAAGAAGATATAGATTTGTTGGTTCTTCTAACTGCAAAGGCGAGAGATCAGGAAAACATTTTTTTGCTAAAACCATCGAGAGGGAAAGTTGCGGAAACGCTGTATTCGACGAGGAGCCTGAAATACAAGGAAGCTGTTGCAAAGAACATTTTGTTTTTACATGCAATCAGTGGTTGTGACACAACCTCTGCCCTTTTTAACCAAGGTAAATTGAAGTTTCTCAGTCTCATGGATACAAACGACTCTTTGCTTGGAATGTAGCAATATTCCAAGAACTCGAAGCAAATGTTGATGCTCTCGCTGCAGCTGGTGAAGCGTTTTTATTGGCACTGTATGTCTGATCGTTTGAAAAGGACACATTGGATTCGCTTCGCTACCAGCATTTTACGAAGTCTGTGTCCAAGAACAAATTTAATCTCGCGTCCTGGCCACCCACAAAAGATGCTGCAAGGCAGCATTGTTTGCGAGTGTATCACAAAGTTGCGATTTTGGTGTGGCAGAGAAAAAGGTCCTGAACAATGTAGCTGGCAGAAAAAGAGAACGGGTTTGATGCTGTTCGGGCTACGTCAGAAGCAGCCCCCAACGCTATTTTAAAATCAATATCCTGTAAATGTAAGAAAGGGCGGTGGCAGGAGCGTGTGGATGTCGGAAAACAGGTTTAAAAATGCTCAGTGGTGTGTCTATATTGCAACGGGACAACATGTGAAAACATTCCTGATTTAGTAGTGGATTCCTATCCCAAAAACCTAAACGAGTCTGATGACGACTTTGATTCGTTGGAGTGGGTGTTGGAGAAGACGGGAGACAAGCAAGATTTGACAGATAGCGTATATAATAAACCAGGCACATCCCATAATACAAAACGGCAGAAACCGTGCTTGTAAGTTTGGGGTGTGGATTAGGCCTACTGGGGATACCACCTTAAAAAAAAACGCGCCGCTCAACACTACCTCCTGGGTGGTGTGGAAACGACTTGATAGCCTATGTCGTTATTACTTTATACTGCACTAAACTGCTTTAGGTAGGCTAATTTATACATAATTGGTAAAAAATACCAGATCCAAAATTTTTCAAAATTTGCCCTGTTGTTCGGCCTGTAACTCGGAAAGTATTAATCTGACAAAAAAAAATATTGAAACTATTTTGTAGCAAATGTTATTCTTTTAAAATTTGTATGGCAATTGTTTTTCCTAAAACCTACAAGAGCGAGTTATATGAAAAAAAACTGATTTTGGCCGCCATTTTTTCAATATGGCGATGCGAGCGGCGGTCGCTTGAGGTGGCAAATTTAGGGTCATACTTAGGCCCACCAAGCATACAATCGTACCAAGTTTCAAAATTCCGCAACCTTTTGCAACCTAAAAAGTATCTAATGAGTGGACTATAATATTATAACATAAAATAGAACATATTACTTATATCTACAAGTAACAGAAATAACTTATTTACGAAAACAAATTATATCTAAGAATAAACTAAACTGCATGTCACAAAAGTAGAAATTCTTATACCTTAAATAGAATATATAATGTATATCAATAAAGATAAATAAAAATTACTCTAAAAATCAGTACTTCTTTTGTATCAAATATGCATATTTTGTTTAACATATGTTTTACAGACTACTTTTAAATTTTTTAAATGTATCCAAATTTTTTATGTTCATAGGTAAATTATTATACAATTTTAAAGACATTGTGATATAGACGATTTTGGCTATAATTTGTTGTTACAGTATGAATGTAGAAGTTATTCCTTGATCTAGTATTATGGTCATGATTTCATGAATATCTCTCACAAAAACACAATTATCATACATATGTGGTGGAAGCATTCCATGCAACAATTAATAATAATAAAAACAATTGTGTTAAAAATGATTGTTTGATTTAACACAGATTTGAACCGTATCTAACATAATCTTAATACTAGTATATTTATTATGACATAATATGGTATCAAAACCAACCGTTTTATATATTATTAATTTTGCTCATATACTAAGGCATTTACTGATTCTTTGTAACAATGTTTTTTTGCAATTTTACTTATCACATATAACTCCATGTTTTGAAAAACTTAAATTTTCATCAACCATTACGTCTAACTATTTTATTTCAGTAACTTGTTCAATTTTGACATCACTGATTTCTACAACCGTATGGTTTCTAGTATCGGTTGTGTTGTATTTACTTTTAATTAGCATAAATTTTGTTTTATCAGCATTTAACTATTATTATTTATCCACTCTTGTAACATTCTGAGCTCGTTATTCAATGTGTCTATAATTAAGTTTACATTATCACTTACTACATAAATTAATGTATCATCGGCAAAGAGTTGTATTTTGCATTTATTTACACAATTTACTATGTCATTCAAATATATAATGAATAAATTTGGACCTAGGACTGTTCCTTGCGGGACGCCATACGTGGTGTTTTTCATTGAAGAAATGTGACCATTATAAATATTTTGTAACTTGTGTACGATCACTGAGATATTGCTTCATCCAATTCAAGATTGTAGGTCCAAGGCCATATTCTTATAACTTTAACAATAACAATTCAAATGCTAGACGAAAAATCCAAAAACACAACACCAATCATTAACTTTTGTTCTAAATCATTTTTCCAACTAAAAATAACTGTTTGTAGCGCACTTTCACAAGAGTTCTGTTTTCGAAAACCCGCTTGATATTTATTAAGGATATTATTTGACTCGACGTACTCCACAAGTTGGTCGTTTACTACAAGTTCCAATAATTTTTCTTTTGCTGCGTACCATATTAATGGGGCGAAACTCTTCACATCGTAATGTATTCACTTTGTTCTCGATAGGTATAATTGTCGAATCTTTCCAATTTTTAGGGAATGTTCCGTTTTATAAACTGTTGTTTACAAGTTGCAGAAATCTGTCGCCAATTGTTTCAAATGCTAGTTTTAAAATTTTTGTATTAAACACCATCAACCTCCTGTTTGTTTTTCATATTTTGTACTATTTTTCGATATGTCTAAATTTGTTCATCTTGCATTCTGGTTTTTCTATTTTTTTTACCATTTCGTTGTAACATTTGTTTTTAACAACATTTCTCGCAATGTTTCCTACACTTTCTAAAAAGAACATATTAAGACTTTCGCAATTCTTTCAGTATCTGTTAGGAGGTTTGTTATTAAATAATATTCCACTTTTAATTTTGCATTTTTTGTTTTCATTAATCAGTTGTTTTAAACGTTCTCCACATTTCAGTGGGTTCATCTTTAACATCGTCAACTTTTTCAGCGCAATATTTTTGTTTCTGGTTTCTTATCATTGTTACTACTAAATTTCTCTGTTGCTTAAAGTTATTCCAGTCTAAGTCTTCTGTTGTTATGACCGCTTTCTCAATATAATCTATCTCTATATTCTATTTTCCCTCCTATTTCTTGATTCCACCACAATTTACTTCCCCATTCACTTCTAACTTTTTCTTGCAAAGGCGCATGCTTATTTAATGTCAAAATAAGAATATTTACTAATGTCTGTGACAAAGTCTCTGTATTTGTAGATTCAGGTATCCAGTTCTTTTCCACTAAATGTAATTTATTCATATTTTTTGTAATTTCGGGTAGCAATTTGTTTGGATTCTACTTTATGTTTACTATCTAAATTCTATCGAGATTATAGAATGATCTGTAAATTTTGGCGTCGAATGAATGTCACATTTGGTCTCTTTCTTATTAGTAATTATTAAACCCATTTTTGTTGATGAATCTTTTGTTACACGAGTAAACTGGTCCACTATTTGGTATAATCCATTACTTTTTATGAGGTTTTGTAATTTGCGTAGAATAATGAGTTATTCTAGCCATGTTAATATTAAAGTCACCAATTAATATCAGAAGTCCTTCCTTATTTTATCCTGTTTTCCAAAATATCATCAAATTTTTCTAAGAAATCTGCATCGCTGGAACTTGGAGAGTGGTACAAACTATAAATGTAATGTTTAGATCCTTGGTATGTTTAGCTGAATTGCAACTATCCACATATTCAGATTAAACGTTTGATTTAGTATCACCTTAAAATTTATAATTATTCTTAACATAAATTACTGCACCCCCTATATGCTTACTATCTGAGTATGCGCACACTGTGTCGTATCCTTTAATATCAGTTTCATTACTTTGGTATTCTTTTGTAATGTGCGTTTCTGAAAGGCTACACAACGAGTGGCTTCCATTATGCAATAAGCCAATTAAGTTGCGTTATGAGACTTTTGAAACCCTCTATATTGATATACACTATTTTTGAATTTTTTAATTGATACAATTTAGAATTCTGTTGTTGAAATATTTTCATGGTAGATAGCTTTCTGCTGTAATTGGTTGAACACTCTTTTATAAGCTTCGCAAGCTCTGCCAAATGCATTGTGTTTATATTCTATGTTTGGAATGTTTAACTACTTGAGCAGCATTTTTACAATTCACCGCAAATTTCCAGTTCAGAACTGCAAGCGTTTGACTTGTGTTCATCCTGTGCATCTTAAACAGATCTGTTTTTCACTTTTGCATTGCGTTGCCATATGGTCAAATTTACAACATTTATAACACTGTATTACATTAATGTAGTCACCATAATAACAAGACTTCCAATCAATGTGTATAGTATCTTTTCCTTTTATTAGTTTGTAAGTTTCTGTATCTACTTGCAGTATAATATTTGTTTTGCCCTTTTTGTTTATAAACTTAAACACAACTTTGATTTCTCTCACATCTGGATCTGTTGTTATCATATTTTGTAATATGATTTTTTAAGTTAAGCTTTCTTCATCTTCTAGTAATTTTTTATCCACATTAAACACTATTATTCTTGGATTTTTTCTTATCAGGTATTTATACCTCATACTCTTGTCCTAACTTTTCCTTCATATTTCTACATATGTTTTAAATACCTTGTTGATTAGTTCAGCTTATAGCCACTCCACCCCTCCTTTACTAACTTGATTCTCGATTAACCAACCCCCAAGGAACTAGGGCAAATTTTTTCTTCTAACTTTTGTTTGGTTATCATACTTGGCTGTGCTGTGTTTTTTGGCTTCACTACTACATCTTATTTGTACTTCTTTACTGCTTGACTGTACCCACTGTGGGATTCACTATCATTTTTTTTTCCCTTTTTCAATTCTTCTATATCTCTTTTAAAACAAACTAATAGAGAGACAGCGCTGTCTCAAGTCAGGTCTCGTTTCATCATCGGCCATCGCCGAACACCAACGTGATACTGGTCATAAGATCCTTTTTGATGAAACTTCCATCATCTGCAAATCCCCATTCTTCTTTAGCAGAAAGATTCGCGAAGCCATTGAGATTTGCAAACACCCTAATAATCTCAATCGGGACGAAGGCTTTCCCTCTTCCTTCTATGTGGAAAATGCTAACTCCTAAGCCCCGCCCTCCGCCACTGAACCGCGACGGCATTTGCTGAATCGCGACGGCGCTTGCCTATAAATTCTCGCTTTTCCTTCTTTCGATAGTCAGTCGAGTTTCGCCTCTGACGTGGTTCACACGTTGAGTTACCGTGCTCTTCTGTCCCCTTCCCTTTGCAAAGAGTTTCGCCTCTGGCGTGGTTAACACGTTGAGTTACCGTGCTCTTTTGCTTTTTTTCCTCCTGATGAAGCCCCTTACGAAAGTGGGCGAAACGTTGAGTTCTTCGATCTCAATCATGACACGGTCCAATCTCGGTAGTCGTTTTTTTACTTAATGACAATGGCCGTGAAAGCCTCAAAAATCATCGAGTCTTCAAATTATAGAAATTTACTAATAGTTACTAGCCACACATGATTTTATTATTCCTAGGTAAAAGGTGCCTGTTTAGCAGACTGTTACATAAATTATTTCCAATTATTCCTTTGTTTTTCCTTTAATTAACACCTGAAAATTTAACCGCGTGCAAACCACCACATAACCTCACATGTCGAGGTTTTTTAAAATTAACGTTTCAACTGCATTAGTTTTTTGTACGTAATTTCGTCAAGTGCATTTTAATAAGGATAATGTTGATTTAATGTTGTTTCTTCAAGTTTTTACTACTAACCGTAATTTAAAAAATATTGTGTGTGAAGGATTTTATAAAATATTGCTATAGTGGGGCATATTATTTGTAGTTCTAGCAATTTCTTACATTGAGTTGTAGTTTTGATGCAGAATGCTGTAAGGTACGTACATTAATAAGAAGCATACAAATTGAAACGTATTACAAACATTAACACACGCAGATTAAAACAAGCTGCACATGCAAAAATCATGGCCTAAAATAAGAATAAGAGAGTGAACTGAATAATCGATATTTGAAACCCGCAAAGGTTCAATACAAATAAGTATATTGAACGTTTGTATAATCTTTCAAAATCTTTCAATTTGCTTACCCGATTCATCGGAAGGAGAAAAGTAAGGAGTTGGATTCGCGTTGACATTTTGACGCCCCATGTCTGCATCCGCGAAAGCGTTGGAAAGTTTTCGTTACTTTGCGATAAGTCATATTTAAAAATAAAGTAACCTACCATAGTGTCCGCACCGTAATAATGTTACTCATCATCCCTTCCCCTTTTTCCACAACCCGGAACTCGTACGTCCTTCCCGGACTTAGGCGATAGATGGTGCCTTGCGTGCCTCCTGAAGGAGTGACGGGATTCATGGACCACTCCGATACGCCGGCTTCCCGATACCATATCGTGTAATCCTGCTTGTAATCTGGTCCACCGCTATATCCCGGTAACCAATTTAGTGTTACATCAAATTCGGAAGCGTTTCCAGTCAAATTATAGGGAGGCGTGGGGGCTGAGTACCTTCGACTATTAATTTTGTCGCCGTAACTATTGTGGCAACGTCGTTAGAAGCAACACACTGATAGAAACCAAAATCAGACCTCCGCAAACCTTCAATTGTGATGTTTCCTCCAGACACCCAAACGCGGTTTTTCTCCAAGGGAGTGCCGTCCATTGCGTCGCCACTGAATTGTCGGCTTTTGTGTGCTTTCCGCGTCTAGAGCGTCGCAATGCATTTCCACCGTCTCGCCTACTTTACGCTGATACATGGCTCCAGGCTCGACGGTGAACACGGGAGGGTTGTCGAACAAAGAACCACCATGAGCCCCGAGGAGCCCCTGCGTTCCCTGAGCGTTGTAAGGCGTACACGTGTAGTGCCCTTTATGGTTTTGGTTGACTCTGGTAAACCGAAGCGAACCATTTATTCATGATAACGATATCTTTAGTCTGAGAGGGTTCTAACAGACGCTTGTCCTTGGTCCACGTCACGTACTGCAGGGGGAGGATTGGCTTTTATATAACACTGCACCACTCCCGCTAAGGCGTAAGGGTAAGTACTGTACAGTCGGAGTAAACGTCACTTTTCGCAGGATCTGCAAATAATTTATACGCTTAAAAAAGCACTTAACCCGCCAGAGTTATATTAAGTGTTGCGCCATTTGATATTTGGAAGCGGTTCTGACAACTGGAAAAGCTGATTGCTTAGAATTTGGTAGAAAACTACAGTACTCGTTTCTTTTCAAACGACTGCATCTCGAAAAAGGCATCCGAATGAAGATGTTTATATTTTCTGTTTCTTATATCGGGCGCAATTTAATAAAGCAACCTAAATGGATATCAGTTACTAACAAGTTGATAAAAGCAAACTTTGATATAAGCGACCAGCAGGTCGGGAATAATTTAGAAATTAAAATACGTAAGACCATATCAACAAATAGGTGTTGTGTTTTCAATACTAAAATAGATAAATCTTACACTCAATTTTCATAGTTGTGTAAATGAACAATGAACTTCTTGCTTCATGGTCACGTAGCGGCAGCGGTGTATTGTAATATTGCTAACAAAAATAGTACCGCAAAGCACATTGATCAGCGGTGCAATCCAAATTTTCGAAGGAGGTGCACTACCTACAAAAAGTAATGAAAGAAATGTTTTATTTGAAAAAACATATCAAATAAATATAAAAAATAAAATTACAGCAGATTCAACAAGGGTGTACGAAAATATTTATAAGAGTGTGAAAATAACTATGGGTGATATTGATCTCATTGATAATTTTTTATTATAACGTTTGCAAAAAAAGTTCCGGAACGCGTTCAGTATCTACCAAAAAGCACCGGAACGTTCAACGGAACAGAGACGGATTTATATAGATAATTTATATACGAACAAGCTCGTCCGCCATTTTAAGTTACTAAAAGTGGCGGCAAATTCAAATTCTAGTTACTTTCCAATTAGCATACGGTAAGTCGGAAAAACAACGATCATGTCCTTTAATTTTATCCGTCTTAAAAAAGACTGAGTTTTAAACAAATAAAAAAAAAGCAGAAAAAATCGTAACGAAAACACTGTTAACTAAACACGCACGTGCTTAAAACTAAAAAACTTTAATAGTACCTTAGTTCAACACAACAGTGACGAGTGACAGAACTGACCAGATACAGTTGACAGCACAGAAAAAATACCTAGTGACGAGTGACAGAACTGACAGATACAGTTGACAGCACAGAAAAATACCTACACACTGTATATAGATTTCAATAACCACACTTGGATGAAGACTGTAATTATAATTAGCATCGTAATGGAATGCACCAAGATTTAAATCAGCCTGCAGTGTTCGTATGGATCGAGCAGTACGTACTCGAACGGTTTGCAGTCTTGCTTGGTTGACAGAAGACAGAACGCACGGTTACCGGTCAGCGCAGCCAACGGAGTGGCGCTAAAGTCCCTGTAACACAAAATCTATTGGGATAAGCTTGCTTGGTCTATAAAGTACTCTAGATTTAGCTATTTGCCACCCCTAAGCCGAAAAATGCCGCCTTGTACTCTTGATTTTACAACATCATGCGATTATGTGATTATAACGAATAACACATTTTTAGTGTCACCTTTGCGGTATCCCGGTAAAATTAAAAAAACATTTTTATATTATTTTATTCATCTATGCTATTTAAATCTTTTTTAAACTTTTGTATCATCACAAATTTGCTGACCTAGGCTTCAGCATAGTCAGCCTGTGCCTAAATTCGGCCCTTTCCCTGAAGACACCACTGCGTTACGGCTAACAATAAAATACATTCAAATAGAATAGCATAAGCTGCACGCTTTTGTTTATATTATAATTTGGCACCGAATGTGAGGGTTCAGTTGTTTTATTTTTTTGTAAAGGCCACTGATTGTAAAATGATACGGTAATGTTATATGCCATGATCGATTGCTAAGTTACTTAATGACGCAGGCGATTAGGGGTGTCATACAGTCTTAACGTAATATTTGTAGGCTAGACGTTCCCGATACTTTTAGTTCTCGCGAGCTCCCATCTAATTTTTATGCATTACAAGGCCCTCACACCCCGTGTTACAACAGAACTAGTACCGGATTTAGAGGTGGGGGATATGTTTTGAATTATAATACATTAACACGTATGACTCGACTAAGTTGGAAAAACATGATGTGGCAACAGAAAAAAATCTCTAAAGAGCTTTACCCAAAACTTTCCTCGTAAGTGGACATTGTGACACTAAATAATTTTAAAAATCAAATTAAGCTAGAAGTAAAAATATCTTCACGTTTCTAATAAATTACATAATTTTCAAATTTAAAAAAAAACGGTGATCAAATTCGAAGGGAAGGCGGATGCGTATGCGATCGCTATTCCTACCTGTGCTACAGACCACTCCTTGAGTACGTGCGTCCCAGCTGCCTTAATAAAACCTTTTTCGTTGACACCTCTTTTTGCTTTACAGCACTTACGCTGTATCTGTTGAATTCAATTTTCGTCAAGAGTAAGGTCTGAGCATATGAAAATTATTACTTTCCTTGTATCTCAGTTAAAGCAAAAATAAAATATTACCGGTGATGCGACTCGAATTCAGCGCTGCGATCGAATCTGCCCATTCGATTTCTTTGTTTGGCGGTAGTTTACGGATAAAGCGGGCTTTGGAATTCCTGTGTTGCAGCTATATTAACGTAACGCACTTATTCGTTGCTCCTTTTTGTATCGTACAACATTTATCTGTATCTGTTGGGTCCCATTTTTGGCAAGAATAAAGCCTGCGCCATGTACAAATTATCACGTGTATCTATTGCTAAGTTAAATAAAAAATAAACAAAATTTAATTATTCTCGATTTATGTCAGGTAAATTATAGATGTATATAGGGCATTCAGTAAACACAAAAACATTTTAATTTTTTGAAGTTGACATATGCATACATTCTTTGTACTAGGATACTGTATTTTGTTTTGCAAAGGTTTTCCCACCTGCATAAAGGCAGGTTTGAATTTTAAAAATTACACTTAATATTTCTCATTATTTCAGTGTCAAAGTAGATACTTTTCTAGACATTCTCCCTGAACTTTTATAATATGTAATAAAAACACCTATAATAAACGCTACGTCATTAGTATTTGCATAATATAAAGTCATTATTTACAACATTTATGACAGTTGCTAGATAAATGTCACACCGTTAACCTATTTGTTTTAGTAACTTTTGTAAGTACACTCCTAGACAAAGATGAATTTTGGAATTACACTCATGAAATTTTAAAAACCAAAGGCCACTTTGAGTATTTATGTTTACTGAACAGACTATATGCAAAATATCGTCTTTCTCCAACAATAGTTTGAGTTATACCGCCAGCAGACAGACAGACAGACAGACAGACTGACGGAATGAGAAAACCTGTTTTTCGTCATGTAGGGACCCTGAGACGTGAAGATCTGGAGAAATCTCAGAAGGTGATTTTTGCGCGATTACAATACTTCGTTCGTCTTTCAGACGAGGGAAGTAAAAATATAAAATGACTGAAATTGTTATTTGTAAAACAGAATAACTTTCACGGTTTGCTATACCACAATTATCATGAACCAGATTTGCAAACATGTTTGTTTATTACTGTTATTGCTTCCTCGCCAAGATTAAAAAATCGACGAATCAGATCACTAGTTTTAGAATTACAAACGTGAAAAATGTACAGCATAAATCATCTATATAGGAACCAACGATGTAAAACTGTAAATTTTGTGCAAAACAATGGTAAAGCAGCCTTATAAACTTAACAAATTTGAAATAAATCAGCAGCTTAACTTCTCAAAATTTCAAAATAAAAATAACAAAGATGTACCTATTTATTTTATTTTGGAACCATAAGGCTGTTTATTGCCTTGATAGTGGGCGTAATGTGAATGTTATGGCTCGAGCGTTTTATAAGTTGCTAAGCAGTACAATAATTAGTACATTGTGTATCTAGGACGAAAAGCGTAACATTCCAGACGACTGTGAATATTGTTGGGCGAGGCGAATGCCGAGCCCAACAACACAGGAGTCTGGGAATGTTGCTTTTTGTCCAAGATACACATACTATTTTTCCTCCAATCGATACGAGTAATTAACAAAATTAGAAATAGTACTCGAATATTCGCTGCCTAGGCAGGGAATATTATTCCTGTACAGTTGTATTGTGAATTACCTATCAACGGCTGATGTAATGGAATGTTTGAATTATTCCCGTACAGTTTTATTGTAAATTACCTAGCAACGGCTGATGTAATGGAATGTTTGACTTTGATCAACAAAATTTTGTCAATAATGTGACAGTTCTAGTACGATTGGCGGAAATAGTATATTGTGTATCAAGGCCGTAAAAGTGATTTTTTTTGGCCGAATCTGTTGTTTGCGGCCGAGGCGTTAGCCGAGAATTCAAACATTTGGTCACAAAATTATTTTTTTCCGAACATTTTCTTGAAAAACATAGTTACCTTAGACAACTAAAAACAAAAGCATATAGACAACTAAAAATAAAAGCATCTCCTGTCAAATTTAATATTAAGCTTCATCGCGTGTGTTTTGAGCTTTTTAAAATGGCTGATAGTGATAGTTCAGACACCCCCGGTGAAATTCTGGAAGCTGCAAGTGTTGCGACCCTGCCTATATATAGGTAGGAAAAAAGTGTTCATAAAGTAGTTTCTGACAGATCAGTTCCAAAAAGTAGAGTTTGACAGATGTGTACAAAAAAAGTAACATTTGACAGATGTGTACAAAAAAGTAAAACTTTACGGCGGCAAAAGAGGCCATAGAATCGCCATTTTTGTAATGATCGCCTAAAATAGCTATTTGTGTATTAAATGAATTGTTCAACGAAATGTAGTACAACGATGACGTAATATCAAAAAACACAGAATCCTTGAATTTCGTCTATTTTAAGAACCAAAATAAAATAAAACGTATGTACACTAAGGTAGAGGAATGAACTGAAGAAGAATAAAAGTAGGAGCTGTTATTGCAGCTGGCAAAGAGATAATCAAGATTATAGCTCGCCGGAAATTTTTTATATATAAATTAAACTGTCTCTGTGCTATAATTTATTGGTTATGCCCTTAACAGATAAATTACTATTAAATTTCTAATAACTAATTTTCAATTGAGCTATAAAGATGTAATTGGCGAAAAAAGTTGTGGAATTCTACAAACAACTTAAATTAAATTTTGAAAACTATAACAATTTCAATACCAATTTATTTTCTAGCGTCGTAAAAGTGACTACTTATGTGGCTTAATTGACAGAGTTACTTTATCTGATTAGGCATATAAAGTTGCCCCTGTTGGTACTTTATCCGCCTATTACTCAAAATCAAACATTTCATTTAATTATTCTATCGTAACTATGAAAAAATGATTGCCAATGTGACTTTTCACATTCCTACTACATTATTGTTTTCTAATTTTGTTACAATTTAGGTATTCGTTTGATAAGTTCTTACATATATTGCAGACCAATCCAATTTGATTATTTTTAATCACATGAGTCAGTTTGACAAATCAGATCACGCTTGAAGTGAAAACGACCCTAGGGTGATTTTCAATCACTATGGAAACTACCTAATTAAATTTCAGTAGTATCCTATGGCAAGTTGGTGGCACTGTAAATCTAAGTCAAATTCAAGGTTAGAGGTTAGCTTTTCGGCCAGTCTGTGTCAAAACTGACGCAAAAGCTAACCTGATAACCTCAAATTTGACGTAGACATACAGTGCCACCAACATGATATTATTATAAAGAAGTGTCAAATTAATTTGTCAGAAAATGGCTAATTTATTTAAGAACTTATCTTTCCGAATTCACCGCTGCCAGTGATAAATCCTTATAATTTTGACAAATAATATCCCTCAAGTGCATTGCCTTTAAGAAATAACCCTCGGCTTCGCCTCGGGTTATTTCTAGGCAAGCACTTTCGGGTTGTTATTTGTCAAAATTATTGCTGGCGATTATCACTGCCCTTGGTAAATTATAGCTGATAAGTTCTTACATATATTGCAGACCAATCCAATTTGATTATTTTTAATCACGTGAGTCAGTTTGACAAATCAGATCACACTTGAAGTGAAAACGACTCGAAGGTGATTTTCAATCACCATGGAAACTACCTAATTAAAATTCACTATGACAAGTTAGTGGCACTGTAAATCTAAGTCAAATTCGAGGTTAGTAGGTTGGGTTTTGCGTCAGTCTGTGTCAAAACTGACGGAGAAACCTAACCTGATGACCTCGCATTTGACATAGACTTATCTTCCCGAATTCATCGCAGCCAGTGATAAATCCTTATAATTTTGACACATAATATCCCTCAAGTGCGTTACCATTAAGAAATAACCCGAGGAAAAGCCTCGGGTTATTTCTAGGCAACGCACTTTCGGGTTGTTATTTGTCAAAATTATTGCGAGTGATTATCACTGCCCTTGGTAAATTATAGCTGAAAATACGATTGTATATGTTATTCGGAGCAAAAATGGCTTTATATTTTTCGGCTTCAGCCTCAGCACATAAAGCTTTGTTTACGCTTCTCGTAACATAATATGTATACTATTATTAAAATTTTCAAAATTTACGAAAAAGTCAATTTCAATTTCTGGAAATTTTGGATTCTGTATATAAAAACGTATAACATTGCATCAACGAACTACATTTTATCTATACCCATTTGTCAGTAAAAAATTAAAATATGTAACTGAAATTTTCAGAAATGGGTTTCGCCCATATTTTTAGAACTAGAATTTTTTGAAAAAAATTCTTAGCCCTCATACTCTACTTTGAAATGGCTTGTTTAAAAATCTAAACTTTTTCTCAGAAAAGCTGGGAACCAGAAAAATCGTCTCTTTCTTCTTAAAGATTTTCCTATCCTTAATTGCAGACGCTGTGCGTATCAAAACTACAAAGGTAGAATTTGAGCAGAATAGGTTAAGCTGTTTACTCTGCAGCTTATGCGCTCTTCAGATAAATTTTCAGTAGAAATATAACAAGTGCTTGAAAAATTTCCGGAAATATTTGGAAATATGTTCTGCAGCTATTTTTTCAATAAGTGCATGAGTGCATGCCAACTGAAAAAATCCCGACTCCGAAGGAGGAGGGATTTTTTCAGTTCGCATGCACGAATGCTTTTGTTGAAAAAAAATAGCTGCATAACATATTTCCAAATATTTCCATAGGGAAATTTTTTAAGCACGCGTTATATTTTGATAGAAAATATCACGAATGAAAAAACACAGTAAAGAAAACATTTTTATTAAAAAAATTACGAAACTAATATCTAAGTACTAATAGTTTACGGTTTTTTGTGATGACAGTGACATAAGTGGAAATTTTCCGGTAAATTTCCGATTATCAATTTTCGCCGTTACCATGGCAAATTTCTAACTAAATTTGCATAAGGGATATTGTCATGGTTATTTGGTAAAACTATAGCAACAACGAGCGGCAAAATGTTATAAAACGTACCAAAAACAATTTTTTGCATAGTGATCATTAAAGGCGTCTTTTTTTAACAAAAAATCGTATTGAAAGTACCGCTTTTTTAACGCAAAATCAAGAGAAAAAGTACACTTTTTTTAACGATTTTAGTGAAATGTCAATTTGACAGTTGTAAATTCCGAAGTCCTTTTCGACAAAATTTCGCCCTCGTGAATCAAACTGCAAATTCATGAAAAAAGTATGAGTTTAAAAACTAGTTGTATAAATTATTATTATACCGATGGGGCCACAATTATATATAACAGCGATGAGATAACATGAACAAGAAGATAACACGTATTGCTTGAGTAAGAAAGAGATAAACATAGTAGCAAATATTCGAGAAGGCTTGAAGCATAATTTAATTATGACATTTGTCAACTAAACATGCCTACTAAAATAATTTTTTCGTATGGCCATCTCTTTCTTACTCAAGCATTCTATTTTGTTATTCATGTTATCTCATTGCTGTTATATATAATTATGGCCCCATTGGTATTACTACATAGAAACTAGACTTAAATACTTTTTCACGTTTTTATATACAAATTAGGTTTACAAGTGCCTATTCGAATGTATTTACAACTGTTCAGAATATACTATGTATTTCATTTACAACTGAAACTAGTAAATTGAAACTTATAAAAAACTACCTTATTTCCTTTATGTCTCCAAGTGATATTTAATTACCTTTCAGTTAACAAGGAGCTTAGATCTTAAAGATATTATTCACGATTTTTCAAAAAATAAAAGGAAGGTAAGATTTAGGTTGCTCTTCCTTGTATTTTGTTATGTAATAAACTACAGTTGTGCAATTAAAATGTAAAAATATATTTTGCAGAGCTACAGTAAGAAATGTAAAGTTCGGTTTTTCTTCCTAGTATTTTGTTGTGAATAAATTCTAATTCTTTAATTCAATTTATAAAGAACACTATGCAAATGTATTTCTCTGTTTTTTGTGACCCATGAAATAATCGATATTATGTGATACCTAACTTCTTATCGTGGGGGGGAGGGGTCAGGCGCAAGGGTCGTCAAAATTCTGAACAGAACTGAAATGTAACTCGCATATACTCGAACGCAGTAGAATTTTTCCGAAATAGTAATGGGTAATGCTGAAATGGTGGGTAGAGCATGTATAAAGGTAGAAGCAGAATAAGGTAAGCACGAAGGTAGTAAGCTTATTTCACCTGAATTAGGCTAGCTGTAAACCAAGTATTTTTATAAGGCTCGTTGGTCTAGCGGTAAAGACACCCTCGACTGCAGATATGGCACACTGTACTACTGCGGAGGAAACTTTACCGTTTTAGAAATAGTTATAGCAAGAATCAAGTTTGAATAACTCGGTATACAAAATTTAGAAGCTCCAGAAAGTGCAACCTGCTAAGTTATTACTTAGCTGGCTTCTGTATCATTATTTTGAGTAATTAATCTGATCTCCGCTGTCCTGTCTAAGAACCTTTTCAGACATCTTAGTACGAATGGTAATACCATAAATATCAATCACATTCGTAGGCGTGTTGGATCTTAGCAGAAGAGCATTCTGGAAATTGGTTTAGAAGGTTGCGCTTTACCGTCACTTGGTAGTTTCTGTCTAAAGTAAAGTACATGGAGAATTGAATGTAAGACTTATGTGAAGTGTGATTGCTGGAATGATGAAATTTAAACGCTTTGATTTATTTTCTTGCGTAGATAGCAAAATAACTAGTTTAATTCAGTTGCGTCATCAATTACTGTCATCTAGTTTAAATAAAGTTTTAGAGACGTTTGTCTTTATTCTGATACTGATGTTCAGCTAAATTTGCTGCAGTAAGGGCAGGATATACGAAATTTTGAAGCTTTGGAGTTTAGCCATATAAATGTATAGATACGGTTGATATTCAGATAGTCATATGATCTGAAAACAGAAAAGCAAGCGTCTCCTTCTGATAAACAAAGTTTGTGGCAGAATGATGCATTCCACTTAATGCCACCCCGTAATTGAAAAGTGCAAATTTGCTTAGAAAGTTGGTTCATCGTAAAATAAATGTGGAACGGTAGATGCAGTAGTAACATTAGTTAATTAATTTTAATTTGCATGAGCCGTCTTAGTGGAAGTTTGAAATTGGGTGTCTGGTTTCAACGACTTACACTCAACGTTGAGATACGCCGATGCAGATTCCGGTTTTCCGATGCCATTACTCACTTCACAGAGGTACTGGCCCGAGTCGTCCGCACTTACGGGGTTTAAAACCAAAGAACCATTTTGTCGTATAGTGATCCTGGTTTCGAGGGCGGCAACTTCCCTTACTGGTGTTCCTTCTCGAAACCACTTTAACGTTACATTTCCAGATTTTGTTTCACAATTGAATTGCACTTTCTCTCCTTCGAGCTTAGTCTGGTTTTCGGGAGGTACTATAATTACAGCGCCTCCTGCTAGTATTACTCTGGCTGTGTGAGAAATTTGTGCTTCGCCACTGCGTGCTATACAAGTGTAATCTCCTATGTCTTCATGCCGAATGTTTGAAATGCGGAGATCCGTTCCTTCACTGAAGATTCCTAAAGTGTTGTACTTTTCGTTAGCGTTGCGATTCGTACTGAGTTATCATAACCACATCAGAATTTTCAACGCGAAAACTAGAACTAGAATTATATTTTGTAACTTTGAGCACGTCTGAAACTTTATTCCTGTTTCTGTTTTACGTTACAAAATTATACCACCCATCAATCAGGGATAGTTTAATCTTTAACAATAACTAACTTTTCCTGCTATTAAGATATCGAATCGAAAATATTAAACAACTAAAATAAACACCAAACAATCAGCAGTCTTCCAGTTACAACTCTGATGTAGTTATGACGAATTTGACCTATGTTCTTTACCTATAGTGTCTTTGTACCAACGTACTTCGGGAGTTAGGGTGCCTTCCGCCTGGCAGTTGAGGATGATGGAGTCGCCCAGATTGACGTATGTAACATTTTCTGGTGTGACGTTAAATCGAGGGTATACGTCCAAGTGGAACCAGGTTCCATTCTTGTGCAAGTTCGGGGAGCGGTTGAGGAATATCACTTTGCATTCGTCCCTATGTCCAGAATTACTATTGCTACCCGCCTCTTAATAACTATGACAGAATGTTCTTACCAGCCCTGATCCGACTCGCGAATGTTCGTCAGGTTAAGGGAGGCGGCTCCGTAGGGAGAATCCGGGGACACACGGGAGACGCGTTCCTCGTATCCTTCTCCGCTGTGAGTTAGGAAGCTCGCATACCAGATGTAGATTGGGATTTCTTGGCCCTTTAAAATGACGACATTTTTTAGAATTTGCTGAGTTTAGGTTTCCTCAGCGCTTAACAGTTTAACGAATTGTATGTTTCTAATTTACCTTTTATTTAAATTTTTTTAAGTCTCATTCACGTGCAATTTATAAAGTAGAAGTAGAAGGGATGTTGCAAGTTACAAAAGTAAAAACAACAACATGGTACTTAACAACCATCATTCATAATAATTGCTCGAACTGTCGACCTACAACACCGTTGCAAGCGTAGCAGCGACGCACCATGTTAGCTCGAACTCTGGCCAAAATTCCTGGAGTTTCCCGTGATCCTTCCACAGGCATCAATAATTCGGGCTACCAAGTCCTCCTGTGTGTTCACTGGAGTCGCGTGATGGAAAGATTTTGAGTTATGAAGAGAAACGTATCCTTAAAAGAAAAGCTAGAGGGTTTTTTGGCAAGATAAATTAACTACATAATACGCGAAATGTCCAGAAGAATCGTTTACACATTTTCAGGGATTGGAGAAGAAAGCAAGTGAAGTAATTTTTGATACGCAACATATGGTCGGAAACGTCTCCTTGGTATTAAAAAAAGTGATTTATTGCATATCTCTTGTTATTGTACGTTACAACGATAATTGATAACATGGATTAAACAGGCATAAACTTGCATAGTTTAATCTGCTGTTGGGTGTTTTGCTGCTTGTTGATCATCGCCAAAGTTACTACAATTCGTGTTAAGTTGCTATACCGTAGTGAAAATGGGAGACCAGTTCACGTTTGCAGAATTCGCTGACATGCATCTGGTGTATGGTGAAACCGGTGGCAATGCGAGGGCAGCGGAGAGGTTGTACCGTGAGAGGTTTCCAACAAGGCGTCATCCTTCGCACCCTACATTTTCTGCCGTTGATCGCCGGTTGCGTGAAACCGGATCATTTAAGGTCAGAAAAGAGGCGTCAGGAACAAGGAGACGTGTGCGAACACAATCTTTTGAAAATGAGGTGCTCCGGCGATTTGAGGACAATCCCTCCACCAGCACACGCGCAGTTGCCCATGCAATGGGTGTTCAGCATGTTCGTGTATGGGACGTGCTTCACAAGCAAGGGTTGTACCCGTTCCACAACCAGAAAGTCCAGCCACTCCTGCCAAACGACTACGAACCCAGAATGGAGTACTGCGAATGGTTCTTAGAGCGTTGCAATACGGACCCACAATTCCCATGGCGCATCCTGTTTACCGATGAGGCCACCTTCACGGGGGATGGGATCTTCAACTTTAAAAACAACCATGTCTGGAGTGAGGACAATCCGCATGCAAATCTGTCGAGAGGCCATCAACAATTCAGCATCAACATTTGGGCCGGCATTGTTGAAGATTGTTTGGTGGGCCCTTACATGTTACCACCTAGACTGAATGGCGAAATTTATGTAACCTTCCTCCAAGAAGTTTTGGTGGAGTTATTAGAAGACGTGCCCCTAGCAGTCAGGCAGAGTATGTGGTTTCAACATGATGGGGCCCCCGCTCATTTCAGTCATGCTGTACGCCAACATCTGGATCTGACATATCGCGATTATTGGATAGGCAGAGGCGGGACCGTCAATTGGCCAGCACGTTCCCCTGATTTAACGCCGCTGGATTTCTTCCTATGGGAACATTTAAAAAGCTTGGTGTACGCGACTCCAGTGAACACACAAGAGGACTTGGTAGCCCGAATTATTGATGCCTGTGGAAGGATCCGGGAAACTCCAGGAATTTTGGCCAGAGTTGGAGCTAACATGGTGCGTCGCTGCTGCGCTTGCAACGGTGTTGTAGGTCGACAGTTCGAGCAATTATTATGAATGATGGTTGTTAAGTATCATTTTGTTGTTTTTACTTTTGTAACTTACAATAAAAGGCAATCTGTAATAAATCATTTTTTTTTAATAACAAGGAGACGTTTACGACCATATGTTGCATAGCGAAAATTGCTTCACTTGTCTTCCTCCCCAATCCCTGAAAATTTGTAAACGATTTTTCGGAACACCCTGTATATCCCCTTGAGGATTTACCGTCCTAAAGCGTATCTCAATAGTTGTAAACAATAGCCTAGTTGGTCCCCATTACGCCAGACCGAATTTGATTCGCTGACGCATCATCGTAAGACCATTTGTTCGTTACAAAAACAAATGCTGAATTGGCGCAAATATGTGCTGGAAAGCCGCGTAGGGCGCTATAAGAGGCGGGAATATAACATAAAAGCCTGCGAAATTCCGATATTAATTAATTCTAAGCTTACACTTCTTAATTATGCTAAGATGTACAGTCGTGTGCAGATAAATCTGGGACAGTGCTTTTTTCACATGCAGATTCAGTTAAGAATTGAAGAATATCTCCATGGATTTCCTGCTATCAGAAAGAGTTACATTAAACTTTAACAGGTACTGAAACCCGTAACTCTCTCTGATAAGAGGAAATCCATGGAAATATTCTTCAATTTCTTAACTGAATCTGCATGTGAAAAAAACACTGTCCCAGATTTATTTGCACACGACTGTACATCCGCACAGGTGATTTCAGCTGAGATATGTCCTTGGCCCACTCCCGCATTAAATTCGTAGAAGCACATTTTGAATTTCGCGCGCACCTAACCCGCTTGCATTTGGTTTTTATCGGTACGTGCAACGATAATGGATTGACTTCGTTTCCGTTTTCTTTCCTTTTGTGCTGTGAAGGCCGAAAGCTAGCGTTTTTTGAATTGTCCAAAGTTTCTGCGGGCGTGTGGTTTTGGTTGGATGGAATTTGCTCTAGTTGTATGTAGCAGGATATCGCAACTTTGGAAGTTTATAGAGGAAGCCTCCTCACGCCAACTTTCGGCGGATTCTTAGAAACGCTCTGTTGACCCACTTTGCACGCTGCTCGATCACCCGAGCCGCAGGTTCGGTACTCCACTTAACCTCCCTGCATTGTTTACGGAAGGTTTTGGCAGCTGTTATTTCGCTGGACAAAGATTTAGATGTGATACAAAATTTTACAGCAAAAATGTTATAAACGGCATAAATAATAGATGTAATGGTGGGATGAATAATGAATTACTAGCCTCATCTGCTCTCCTTTACCTCGTCGTTGTGGGCCACATCACTGTGGCCAATGGCAAGCAACCACGTTATAAAAGTAGGTATTTTGAAACTTAGCAAGGCGCAGTGTGGTATGCACTTTCGGCGCTGATGCATTTCGCAGAGCGAAACTAGTACACTGGTAGCGATCAATTCAATTCTATCGTGTGTTCCAAAAAAACTCATTTAGGGTGGGCCATGGAAAGAAACATAGAAAATCTAGTCATGTCTTAACTTAAGTCTGTAGGTGAATGTCAGATTGCATTTTGTTTATGAAAACATTTGTCACTGTGATAGGCAAATGTTTACATTGCATTAAGTTTACTTGTATCAAGCAAAAAAAAGAAAAATAAGATGGCATTTACACAACGAGTGTATTTGTTGGAAAAGTTACTATCGGAATGGAAGAAAAGTCGATGAAAACTGGATTTATTTTATTGAAGACACCTTTAGGGAATTCTATGAGGAGTTTCCAGCGGCAGCTATACAATATAAGTTTTTAGTGATGCTTTATGAAGAATAGTTCATAATTTCCACGAAACTGAAGGTGTAAACCGGAAGCAACGCAGTGGTCGACCAAAAATACGCACTGAAGTAGTTAATAAAGCGAGACAAATTGTGCAAGAACAACCACACGTATCTGTTCGCCATTTAGGACAGCATGTATCATATGCAACATCTCATAGGATATTAAGAAGCAATTTCCATTATTTTTCTTACTGGATGAAAGTGGTTAGATTGGAATTCTGTAACTGGTTTATCAATAATTTAGGAAATAACGATGATGCGTTTGAGAAAACTTTCTTTACTGATGAGGCATACTTTTATTTATCTGGCTCTATAAATTCACAAAATATGAGATTATGGCGTGCTGAAAATCCTCACACTTTTCGTTAAACCACAGTCTATAAACAGTTTATAGACTGTGGTTAAACTCCCCTTCACCCGTTAAAAGTTGGCATTTGGATTCCTGTGTCTCGAAGATTTAGTATCGGACCCATATTCCTCCACGAAACTGTTACTGCTCGGAGATACGGGAATATTATAAATGAATATATTAATCAGATTCATGAGAATGAGCTCCAGCAAGGCTACTTCCAACAGGATGGCGCGGCTGCTCACACCGCTGAAGTTTTTGACAATCGAATAATTAGTTTCCGTTCAAATCCATAATTTTCACCTAGATCACCAGACTTGACTATTTTAGATTACTTTCGATTCCCTTATCTGAAAAATAATGTATATAAAACCCCTGTCAATAATATCGAAAAACTGCAAAACAGAATTATTGAACAGTGTCCCAAACAATTCCTCAAATGCTTATAAATATTTTAATAGTACGAAAATGCGAGTAAATTTGTATCTTCAAAAAAACGGGGACTATTTTGAACAGCTTGGTTAGTTTTTATTTATTTTTTGTATCTGTAAAATAAAAAAATCATAATTTCCAATTTTAAGATTACTAGTCTAAGAGCTGGTGACATTTTTTGGTGATCATTTAGTTAAGGCCTATTTTTTCAGAGAATTTTGCTGGAGGCATGTATAAGTGTCATCTGTAAGGATTCTCCTAGATGGCGGTATCGGAGGAAGGTAGAACACCCCCAATTTGCACTGTGAGTATATGTCAAATTCGAGGTGATTCGGTTAGGTTTTGTGTCAGTTTGTCTCAAAACTGACGGAAAACCTAACCTGCTAACCTCGAATTTGACATAGACTTACAATGCCACCAACCTATTATTCATACGTTTCAACTTCCACAGCCGCCCCTTATGGAGTTTTTTAGTGTAAGTTATGTCAAATTTAACGCCAGCGTGGCTTGGTGGTTAGAGCATTGGACTGCGGCGCGGAAGTCTGGAGTTGAAATCCTACATCGATGCCTGGCGGGCGGCCTACCCAGTCGCTTTAAATAATTGGGAACTTGCGTTCGAAAGAATAAGGGGTAATAATGCGGTTGTCTAATGCGTGATGCTCACCACATCACCACGTGTCATGAATTTGTGTAAGTGCCTCACCATTATTATTATGTTAAAGTCGAGGTGAGCAGGTTAGGTTTTCCGTCACAAAATTAATTCCATATACCTGATGCTTCCTTGCCATTTTGCTGTTTGAAATTCAATTTTACTCTGTTTCTTGCGACCACAGGTCATTTTGTTGTGGCAGTCAAATTTAGAGGTTATCTCAACGTCAGTTGAAAATAGAAATTTGCCCTAATAATTGAGAGTATTTGTCATACAACGAATTATTTGTCATACAAAATGTCTTATTAATTTTATGAACCGACTCCCCCTGAGATAAGAATTGTTTCATGTTCACGGGAGCTAAGCCCTAAATTTATTGCAAATTGGTAAAACATAGAAAGAACAATAAACCATTCAGTTTTGTAATAATTATTGCATTCCTTTTAATTTGCTCTGAGTTTGACAGGCAGATTCTTAATTGAAATTAATACAATTCATAAAGTGTAGTATCCCTTGCCAATAATTATAAATTTTATATTTTTATTAAAAACCCCTATTATTAGGCGAGGTGCTATTACAATGTTTATACCTAATAATATACATAAGAGTACTTAGGTTGCATAAAAGTACAACTGGAAGTAAAAAACCTAAGGCTTCTGCCCTTCCGATGGTCACCACAATAAGAGAGCAGAGGGTGAAATCCTACTGTGTCGCCTACCTTCTTCTCCCATTGCAACATATACGGCACGGGTTGGTCTCCTGGGAACTCCACGTGACAGTTGAAAACCACAGACTTGCCAAGTATGGCGGTGATGTGCACTGCATCTTGATGGCTATTACAAAATACTGTAACAAAAGCTCTTATTAGGCCACCACTCAATCACAATATACTAATAGTTGACATGGAATGAAATTCGTAAAATAATAAAAATGTATTTTAAGTCAATCACTAGAACTTTAGAGACGTCTTGAAACCATGCAGTAAATAAAGTTTACTGCATAAATGTGTATGTGCAACAAACCAGTGTTGGCACTTCATGGAAGTGCAACATAAGCATGCACCGAGTAAGTATACCACTGCGACCACGCCAAGATGTTTCGTGCCTTTCCATTTGGTGCCGTAACGTCAGTCGCCAGGGATGCGTCATAGCTAGCAGCCAGGTACTTCCTCGCTGCATTCGTGAAAAAGTACTATACAAAGCTTAATTTAAGAAGTGACGTAGGCCAGCCCAATTAGATTCGCAGCAGTTCTTAGGCTTGGAGTTTAAAGTAACCCGATACAGGACATGTGTGCAGTTGGAGCGGTAAGTGTTTGCTTCAGGCTGTATTAAAGATTGCGTGAACGTCAAGAAATTCGATGAATAAACAAATAAATACGTACTTACGAAGCCGGGCTTTGATGCACAAAATTCCGACTTCGGATTTTGATGCAGTTTAATGTCACGTATTAAAGACAGTTATCTTGATATTTCAGATACAGTTCTTTTATTAGTATTTAATTTGAAAATGTGTGTAGCCACGTGCTACTGCCCGTTAATTATTCATTTATAGCTTAAACTATTGCACATAGTGTTTGAAGTTATTTTGAACACCGAGAATACTGCAGTTGCAGGTCATCTTTCTGATTTAGCAAATATTGAGACTTTCTATTCATAAACTCAGATAAATCAGAGCTTTATGTAAACTGAGTTAGCTAAGTAAACAATAGGGCAAATAATTTATAAAAATTGTAAGGAGTACATCACGTCTCATAATTTAGTGCTCCAACGGAGAGGCAACCAAACGACTCATTTCAATATTTAGAAGTCTAGAAGACTAGTTAAAAAAATTAGTTATAGTAAGTATGTACACGCTTAGTTTAAAAATTATTATTATTATTATTAAAGTTATTAACAAAAATGATTAACAGAGTTACTAAAACTATTATGTTTTCTACTAAATAAATGAAACAATGAAAATATCAAAATAGTTATATCTCCAGACAAACAGGAAAGCACAAAGTCACTAAACGCGGCTACAACACTCAGACAGGCTATAGATTAACACTGCACTGTACCTGATGAAAAGCTGTCATATCTGTTCTTAAAGCTGATAGTCGGAGCTAAGACGATTTCCTCGGGTAAATTATTCCATAGTAAAAACACTCGATTTGGGAAGAAATTCAGACGAAGTTTAGATCGAAACGGTTCCTTCTTGAGTTGTAAGGAATGACCGCAAAGTCTTTGATCTTCAATCAGGATAAAAAGATTTCGTAAGTCCACAGAAAAGTTGTTCAAAATTTTATACGTAGTGATAAGGCCTCCTCTCTGGCGGCGATCAGCAAGTGTTGTTAGTGGAATTTACAAAGCCGTTCTTTATAAGGAATACTATAAAAGCCTTTAACTGTCTCCGTAGCACGGCGCTGAACCCTCCCCAGTATGTTTACATCAGCAATGGTTGTTGGATGCCAGATTGTGTTGCCATATTATAGGCAATCTTAGCCGCTATGCACGGACGTAACGTAAACCGGTACGCCACGCAGTTTCGTCTCCAAACCCTCTAGTAATAACCCGATAACGAGGTGCTCGAAGAGTATGAAAGGAGACACCGCAGTCATTTCAAAACACTTGAGTCTTGAGACCTGATCACCAGCTCCCATCCGGCGCCTGACCCCCGCTTTCTTGATCCCTCCTAACGTCCTAACCACTCTGGTACCGGTTGGGTTCCTATCTTGCTAGAAACCCCGTTTAAATTCCAGCACCAGCCGAGATCCTCTGGTACCGCTCGACTTCCGATTTTACTATAAACTCCGTTTAAATTCCATCACCAGCCGATTCTTCCAGGCCATTATTATCACAACCTTCGCATAAATTTAACTTTAAACTCGACTTACCTACGTACTAGGAGAGATCTCCAGGTCAGCATAATCCAGAGCCCTCGACGTAGGCAAATAGGTCCGCGAAGCCTTCGGCGGTTTCTCGGCGATTCCAACTGCCAAAGGCGGACCTTGCGAAAAGTAAAACTTCCAATTTACATCACTCCGCAAAGTCCCAAATTTATGCACAAATGGGGCGTCAAATTCCGCCATGCGTAATACTCTCCGTGAACGTCACCGTCGCCGTAAAACACTTTAATGCAATTGATTTTGACTGTGCGCAAAATAATAACAACCGCGTGCCATCTTATTGAAGGCATATATATAGTCTGCTTTAGATTTGTTGGCCCCAGTACATCCGAGCTACAGACCACCTGCGCCTACCGTCTTCGGAGCGTTCCTTGAGAGAATCCAAGGACAGCGACCGGGCCAAGCCAGCGTGCAATGTGGGTTGCCGAACGTTCCCAAAATAACGAAACGCCAAAGAAATTTTATTTTATTAAATAGCGAATTCTGTTGTATATGTCTAAACACATTATACAATTTATTCAAACACTGTGTTATTCCTGTATTTTGTACATTTGAGTACAACTAACCCATGAACATTTGAGCTTTACCCGAGGCAACCAGTTTGAAAATAAATGTAGCAAATTTTGGTAAAGTTTAAATTATGCACTTAAAAATTAAAATTAAAAATTCCGTTATAAGCAAGCCAGGTATATTAGAGATGGAACGTAAAGTTATTTCTTTATTGGTCATTTATTTTATGTTACGGAATGGTAATAGGGGGTTCTTCATCATCGTGCATAATTTTGAAAACTAAAGTTTGCTGAGAGATGTTGGCAGTTTCTATTGGGGTTTTAATTATGAAATGGGCATAATCTAACAAATATTTAATGAATATAATAGAACTTTGACATTCGTGGTATTATAAATAAATTGTAAGTCGTTGCTTATGTCCCATGTTCCGGATTGAAAATGTTTAAGTTTACTATCAACACCAACGAATTCTAGTGCATGCCATAATTAAAATGATTATATATTATCTGGTTCCTTCTATAGTTTGTCTGAAAGATTAGCTGAGATTAATAATAAAAAGAAGTACTGCTATTTTGGGGAGAATTATATATTCCCAGATCTATTCTGAGATTCTCGAACTATATTACGCATGGTAAAAGCTCTGCTCACATTAACATTTATGATAAATACAGTTTAATAATATAAATATATTGTGGTGGTTGCATATCAAGACTACTGATTTGTGGGTAAAAGTTAATTCCTAGATAGAAAAGTATTTATCGAAGTATAAACTACTTAATTATTAAAATGTACAAGGGGTAAATTTAAGCAGAAAAGAACATAATAACTATACATTTTATTAAGAAATTACACATAAAATTCAAATCAGGTAATGCATTTAATATTCAGAAATAAGTTTCTAAAATATCAATTAAAAATATGATTCTTTGCATTATATGGATAGTTGTTTGGTATTATTAGAAAGTAATTCAATAAGTATAAACTATAAGATAATTTGAATTAATGTGAAAGTTATAAGCAAAGTTAATATTTTGAAAAAGTCACTTGAAATATAGAATTGATATGAGGGAATGTATTGTAATTTAATCTAGTACTGTTAGTTTAGAAAAATGTATGTAAAAATATCGCTATGGTAAATTTGATTATTAACAGAATAACAACAAATTTTAAATTCTAAAAATGAACATGTAAATTTAATAAGAGCTTAATTTGGAAATAAAACCCTGTAATTAAATGATATTATTTATCTAGTTGGTGTGTTAAATGGTAGTGTTGGCAAAATTAACGAGGTGAAGATGAATATAATTTAAAACAAACTTAACATAAATGAAGTGACGAATGGACAAGAAGGCAAAGAATTAATTGCTGGGAAGTACAGTAAGTGTAGGCGAAACGTAATCTGAAAAAAATATACTATTTGGAATTGGTAATTGAAAGTCTGTGTTTTATTTTGGACAAATACACCTGATTTGGGTTTTTGTAGAGCTGCTTTGAGCTTGTTGTTGGTCAGTTAGGTGCCTCTACATTTGAATTGGATATTGAAGTAGAATGCATTAAATTTCTTGTTTGACATGGAACATCTGACATCTAGTTGGAGGTTGACAGTGTTCTGTAAGACTTGGATAAAAGAAATTGCGGTTACTGGTAGATAGTTACATCTGTAGCTAAATTGGATTTTTGGAGACAGTTGATTTGCTGCAACAAGTGAGGCATATCTGCAGACCAGGAGCTTTAGGTGTTAGTGGTTACTTTGGAGATACGTAAGGGCCAATTGGTGTGTCAGGCCATTTTTATGTCTCTGCCATTCCGATAGCTATTTAACAATTTCAAGTCCATTTTGGTCAAAGTACATCGCATTTTACTACAGCGTTTAGCATTAAATATAATAATTCGCAATCTTTGTACACCCCCGGCTCCCAAGCATATTTATTCATCACATTTGTACAGCCCTAGCTTAGTAGCTTCTCGCAGCTGCAGGTTTCCGCAGTTATAAGCGTCTTGATTTAGAGCAATTTAAAATTCAGCCCTTGAGAGCAAGAAGCACAGCTTTTGCTGTTTTGCTTGCATGCGATGACGCGTGCAGCCATGTCGGCCGCGCGCTGGGCCACGATTGGCCAGCGTAGCCTCGCTTGGTAACAGCTGTGTTTACGACAGCGTTGACTCAGGGCAGTCGGCCGCGAGACACTGTGTAGCTAAGATGTGGTGCACTTGAGTGTGGGTGTGGAGAAGCCCGTAGCAAATCATCGTAGAAATTTAGCCATATCTGGGTTTGTTAAAACCAATTTTCCGCTGTCATTCGAATGCTGGATCCGATTCCTGAAATTTTCCCAAACAATGGTTACGCTGTTAAGCGTGTAATGGTCAAGGTGGCCCGTTACGCAATTCGCTCTTCAAATTAGACCCCAGGGGAACTCCGTAGTTTTCCAATCCATCTCACACACACCCAGGTTACCGACATGGCTTGGATGCTACCGCCGCTGTAGGCTGAGCCCGTTAATCAGGTACAAAATTATGCAATAAACTATCTCCGCTGCATGTTCGTGCGAACTATTTATTCAAGTTTGCTCTCGAGACAGTGCTAATGCAAGAGTACACACTGTGTAAAATTTAACGTTGTATTCTAACATTTCGTGCTGCAAGTCAGCTGTGCTTCTGTAAAATCATTTGATAATGCAATAGTACACTCTGATTAAGGTTTAACGTTGTATTCTAACATTTCGTGCTGCAAGTCAGCTGTGCTTCTGTAAAATTATTTACCAGTGCAAGAGTACACTCCGACTAAAATTTAACGTTGTAATCTAACATTTTCTGTTGCAAGTCAGCTGTGTTTCAGTAGAATTATTTACCAATGCAAGAGTACACTCTGACTAAAATCCAACGTTGTATTCTAACCTTTTGTGCTGCAAGGCGACTTTGTTTCTGTAAATTAAGTACCAATGCAAGAGTACACTCTGAGTAAAATTTAACGTAGTGCTCTAATATTTTTCTCTGGCAGAGAGCTTTGTTTGTGTAGATTAACCGTTCATATTTGTTATTATTACATGTTTCACTGTAGGTCAACGCGTCTGGTGACTCGAACCCAAGTTCAGGCCTTGCTCTCGCGCGTCATGCCTGTTGAGGCTTAAATCGAAGTTTCACCCCTTTCGGCCTGGATTTGTTGTTCGGCTCAGCTATGCGCCAAAACCTTTAGTTAACGCGCCTCCCAGCTGGGCGTATCTTATAAACACATTCTTACGAGCCGGCATAGGTGCCGACTATACTTGTATTTTTGTATGGTGTTTGGTAGGTCACTTGGTGTGGCCAAAAGATGTATTAACCGTACAGTGTTATTCTTTACCTTTTTGTGTCTTGTGCATGTTTGTTTACAGAGTGACTGTGTCACTGTGTTGCGACCATTGTAAGGTGAGGCCCGGACGTGGCGGATGAGCATTCCAGGTAGGTGTTTGTGTCTGTCGCTGCACCGGAATTCCCGAAATAGTTATTTGAGTATTCTTCGCCCCGTTTAACCCTCCAGGTCCGGTTGAACGTGGGTATCTTGAGTTGGATCTGGTAGCGCCCATTTTTTTAGCAATACCCTGTATATACATCGCCACGCTTGCCCTGCGGTGTACCGTTTTGAACCACGCCCATCTCTCTGAGCGTATTCGAACCGAGGCCTTTAGCCTGTTTTTAACGATTCTCAGGGTAAACGCGCCCCATTTCCCGGATTTGTTTAGCATTCGATATTCGCCCATCCGTGAGTGTCGTAAGGTTAATTTAATACTGTAACAGGTGACAGCACTTTTGCAAGTAGATATGAAGTAGTATTTGCATGGGCGTTCAGGAATATCAGTGAAAGGGACAGCTGGTGCCTGGTTCTACAAAAAAGTTGTTTGGACACTTAAGTATTAAACAGATATATGTTATAAGATCTATATAAAACTAACGGATCCGACAGGCATTGTCCTACCTGAACGTTGGTTTTCCTGCTATTAGCGGGTTCAGCAAACGTTTTTTCGGTATTCGAATTTTCAATTTTTTTCACTTATAATTACACGAGAGCTTTTTTTTGTCGAAGTAAACTTGACATTTTAATGAGAATTGCCTAAAGGCAAAGAAACTCGAATTATAAATGTTAAGTTCACTTCAATAAAAAAAAAGTTTGAGTGTAATTCGGTACGACAATTTAATGAATACATATTTAATTTACATACTAGGTAATTTAGAAGTCACAAAATTAACAAACAAAGCGCGAAAACTAAGAACCGCACCGTCGTTGGTCCTTAGCAACTCTGCTAGGCTTACTAGAATTAGACCGTTTTAAAAGTTAGGTTCCGTTTTGTCGCTGGAAAAGTTAAGGCAAACTTTTAAATTACTTTATCTATCCTTGATGTTAAAGTGCTACTTTATCTACCCTTGCTGTTAAAGTAAAACTTGACCTTTTGTTTTGAGTTGATAAAAGCACACTTTAACATGTGCTATAGAAAAAAATATATTATAAGCGTGTGATTTCTCAATGAAATAAAAACAAAGCCATAATGGGAAGCAACGTGGAAAGATCTAAGAAAGTGATGCTTATCGGACATCATTATTGCAATTTTGTTTGGGGTATAAAAGTAATATAGTAATGGGAGGATAATGAAGTGGTTATCTTAGAAGAGACGGAGCAAGTCGTCTCCGGAGGTGTCAGAAGGCTGATCGACGTGTATGCCTTACCTGTATGCAAGAGGACGAAAACGAAGGCGGCGAGCAGCTGTACAGTGCCGATGGTCAGCGGACTAGACATGCTTCCTGGGTCTGTGCACATACCCATCCCGGCTATCCGATATCCCTGCTAGCGCACTCTTATTGCCGGCTCTTCTGCAATATACATATTATGTGATGTTATGGCAGAACTACATGGCATAGCTAAAGAATAATAAGGAGATGAAAAAATTAACAAGCTACGACGAAATCTTTTCTGGAGGAGATCTTAAGAAATTAAGAGCTTAAATAAAACAAGTTCTAACGTCTCGGAAAACCAGCGTGCGCATTAAATTACTCCGGTACCTTTATTCACATTTAAATCTACTTTATTTGCCCCGTTTTTCTATTGAGTTGCTTTCTAAGGTGCCGGGGCTTATAGAAATGCATGAGCACGTAATAATTTATGCAAATGAGTCTTACAGGCAATTATTACGTTTGATAAAACAATATCTTAATTACTCCTGCTGTGTAGGGGGCACCGAAATGTGCAAGGCACACTTTGATTAGATGAATTATCGCTGGTAAATTTAGTATTAAATCAAGGCTACCTTGTAAACTAAAACTCGTGCATTATTTCCTAATTAATTAGCTGCGGTTGATTGCGCCTGAATTTCAACTCTATATCGGCTCAGGCGGCTCTTGCCATTTAAGGGTAGGAGCTGAAGCAGGTACCAAGCAAACTAAAGGTAAGCGCAGACTAACGCGGTGGCGACGGCGGTCGCGGTGACGGTGGCGGTGACGATCAGATGCTGATTGCACTAGCACACTTATCGCAACATGTCAGCGGCAAAAGCGGTCTGAGTTGCGTTCTAACGAAGCGGTGACGGGCAGGTCCTGCGTGTTGAATTAGACCGCTCAGACCGCAAGTTGCGATGGTATAGTGTATACATTTTTTTTCTGTTTCGTTGTTTATTCATTTGGCGAACTCAAGTTCTTCTGTTTTTTTCTAAAATAAAGCAACTAAAGAAAATTATTAAATTCCGTATGGTGGTGAATATGAACATCAATGAAGAACTTAGTCGAATGCAGGCTTTCACGGCCGTTGTCCATAATGGTAATTTAATTACGACTCCGTAAACATACTAGCCAGAACTAAAAAATACTTCCCTCGTGTTATTCGGGAATCCCTAGAAATTATAAAAAATCCAAACAATTTCAATCGAGAAGACGGCTATCGCCTTAGTAACACATAGAAGGTAGCTCTGCAAAACCAATCCATCCATAAACAAGTTTCACGTGAGCAACCAAGCGCAAAACAACAACTTCGAATAACATACAAGATCTACATGAACAGCCAACCGTAACGACTTCTCGGTATATAACCAGGAGCAAAAGGCACCAACATCAGTCTTTAGAAAACTTCTGAAGAAGCTGACAGCATGAGCAGCGAAACGTCAAGTTCAAATCGACGACCACGGCATAACCCGGAAGAACCTACCATAATGAAGAACTTATTATTAATTTTGCTCATCTTTATTTAGAGCTACCATGAGCAATAGTAGCTCTTCTTCAAAATATATTTTTAAATAAACAGTTTTACGTTGTGATGTATCTCAATCGCGTTTAGTACTGAAGTTATCGCAAACGCCACCGCGTTGTTTGGTGCTATTACTAAATCGCTATCCCCACCGCTACCACGACCGCCATCGCCACCGCGTAGTCTGGGTCTACTTAAAGAGATGGTTTTCCGGATCTTACAGTGTAACAGCACGCATAAATTTCGCCATTTAGACGGTCGATAACCGCGTTGATACTGCACCAAACGTAATTTTAATCGCGAACATAATCAACACCTACTTTGCGTCGTGACGTCACCCTGATTATAGCGCCTTATTTGGCACTTACACGTGCCGTTTTTATACATGTATATTACGAAATGCTAACTGCATGGCACATGCGTGCCAGCAAATGAAGTTTGTATTTATAATCGCTTTGACATGTTGACGTTTTAGCCGTGTAAGTGAACGTAAGTCTGAGACCCTGGAAATTATCAGTAGTTCCTAATTAAGGTCTAGGGAAACGTACCGAGGCTCGTTTTATAATATTCAGAACTCGCTCTTTCCGATTGGTTGAAATGCATTAATAACAATAGAGCTCGGCATCGACATTGCATGCGGTGTTGGGATGCGGGTGGGAGAGGAAGCAAAGTCATATTTGAAATACCAATAATCTACTGTTGGGAATGTCTGCAATCCCTTGCCTATGTTCGAAAATGCAGCTTTAACCGAAAAATGAAAAGAATTGCATACATATACTGGGTGAGTTTTTTTAAAGTGTTACAAGGCGATATCTTGCAAACCATTTAAAATATTTTATGTCATTTTGGGGAGTGATAGGGAGATGGGGGGACATATATAAATATATTTTTGGAATTTATTCCCTTTCTCTATTTTGGGGGGGGAGGGGGTAAATTTGGAATTTTAAATAGGATAATGTACTTTTGTTTATAAAATTTGAATCTACGTATAAAATTATATATTGTAATGGCCCTTCCGCCTTTATAATGATAAAATATAAGAATTTTAAAATAAATACTGGCAAGGGAAATTATCACTTTACAGTTATCAAGTTTCAATGGAAATTGACCTGTCATATTCAGGGCAAATTAATACATCAAATAAATGGTTTATTGCCCTTTTCTTATTTTATCTATTTGCATTAAATTCGGAACTACCTCCATAGACATGAGACAATCTTGATTCAGGGTCGTGGATTCATAAAATTTAAAAAAACTGGGGTGACAACTAACTTGTTGTATGACAAATACTCTTATATTTTTCGGGAAAATGCACAATTCCATCTGACATTTAGCTAACCTATAAATTTGACGTGTCATGAATTTGACATGCGACAGCGGGGTGTGAGCGCGAGGATACCGAAGTTCTGACCTTCCGCCTTGCAAGCCAAGTTCCTTCATGGGAGGTTAGTGTTTCACCATTATTATTATTATAAATTTGACACAACAACAAAATAATCTGCGGTACACAAAACAGCGTACATTGAATTCTAAAACCACCAAAATGGCAAAGACGCGTCAGGGAAGCATTAATTTTGTGACGTAGCAACTGTTAAGTTTGTTCTGTTTCTAACTGTGACGTAACAACAGACGCGCGATATGTTTTTGTTCCATATCCGGCACAAAAATGCAAAATGCGACGTCATTTCGCATTTTTAAGGGACGCTACTTCTTTTTCTGGAATTGGACGCCCTTGCACCCTTGGAATATGGCTCTCCACCTCGTAGACGAGCTGAACTTGCAGCAGTTCAAAAATTATGGACCTACGTAAACTCTTTCCCTGTGAAAATCTACCTTAATCGAAGACCTCTTGGACGCTGACACGGCCCCAAGTGACGCCACGGGAATATTGAACCTGGAAATTGCTTGCTGGTTGAGATTTCTGCACGTACTGCTTCCTGAATGTCCTCCCTATTCGTAACAGGTGCTATTCTCGCAGGTCGAAGCTGCTTCCTCCGGGAATTGGTAGCTCAAAGTCCCTCGCACTTAGACGCATTTTTCTGCTGGCCTATCTGCTCCACCTGGACCTCTTAACAACTAGAAAATTCCACCCACAGATGCACAGGACACTCGTGAATAACTATACACACAATTGAAGTAACTAAGAACTTTTTTATTTACAATTTTCAAGCATGTTTAGTTATTAAAATAGATGACCATCTGGTCACCTAGCAACTAGCTATTCAAATGTTTATAAAGGAAACTAGGATTGATAACATTTTAAACCTTATGGACTACAGTTTTGATGTCATGTCTTTACCTAACCACTAATATTGTCTTTTTCTTGAAATAATTGTTACAACACATGGTCTGCTTTTAAAATCACTTTTGTTTATAATGCACTGATACACATTGAGTTCATTTAACGCCTCACTAATTGTCTTCCGATCGGTGGCGTTCCATTTTTATTGCTCTTTGCAATAATTATTTTGCTAGCACGGTTTAGTTTACCTTTCAGCTAATCTGCCTTTTGCTGGCTTATAGAGTTTTACTACATAACGCTCATATTCAATCTGTATTTAGCAAATCATTTTGTATTATTCTATTCACATTGCATTAGCCCTTCCGAACATTTATCATATCTGAAACTCTGAATGTAACCCTTCTATAACCTGCGTTGTTTCATGCTAACTTCTATCCCTCAAATGATTAGTTATTGCTGCTCACATCAAGTGCACTTTTTAATGTAAAGTATTGATTATTTTGCAATAGATAAAATATTTAATTGTGCGCTCATGTTGACCTTATTCGTTTAGTTAATTAGGCAATGAAAATTTCTATGGGCAGTGAACCATTACAATATATGTACAATTTTTTTAAATTTGGTTATAGTTACGGATTTATGATTTATTATGTTATAAAATAAGAACAATATTTACGACATCATTTCAACTTATTTATCGTCTGTCATGTTTGAGAATTTGTTCAAAATTTCCCTTTTCAACTTCCAAACACTTTCTCACTCTTTTTCTAAAGGAATTTTGTACCCGCTGTAACATTTCAGGCGCCACTAATAAGCATACACAGCGCATTCGATCAAGATCAAGAGAGAAAAATTGTACTCATACATGGTCTTTTACGTTGATTGAATTTTATAAACAAAAGTACATCATCCAATTTAAAATTTCAAAGTTACCTCCCACCCTTCAAACCAGAGAGGGGAAGGGGGCAAATGTCAAAAATATGTTTAAATATGTCCCCCATTTTCCTACTACCTCACCAAAATTTCATCAAAATATTTTAAACCGTTTTCGAGATATCGCCTTGTAACACTTGAAAAAACTCGCCTATAGTCAGATCTCTTTAAATTGTTAAAATTGGTCCAAGAAGCAGTTTCCAGTAAGCAGTATTGTTTCTGTATATCACAATTGTGTACACATTTGTTATTTAGGGCTGAAAGATTAAGAATTTCCATTTAAGAATATTTGCTGACCATTACTTCATAGTTTTAAAAGAGGTAGTAATTATATAAATTATCTTTGAAAGTCGATGGTCAGACAACTAATACACAATTTGAATGTATATATAATTTCTTACTATAATCGGTTTTATCCAGTGGCGTAGCCAGAGTTGGCCCTTGGGAGGGGATATACAATAATAAAAATATATAGTAACTGTTTACTTACGTTTTTTATAGATTGCATGGAAAAAAATGCATATATTAAAGAATATTTTTAGAATAGTAGTCGTTATTCAACAAAACAGATTACAAAGCAAAATCTAAGTGCCGTGGTTTTTTGGCCAGTTCGTCAAATATTTCATCTACTTCAACTAGTATTTCCCGGTGTATCACCAACATTGCTAAACCGTTAAGATTTTTCGACGCATACTATACGCACAAGTGTTTCCGCCCCGCTTCTTTCAAAACGTGTCACGTTCCAGTACGCAAAGTGACAATTGGTATATATTCTCGGTTTTACCATCGATCGACATGCAACCGTGGATGGTTTATGTTATACTTATACTAGTATTTATTTTTGTAGAAGGTGCAGGTCGATATGGTTTCTTATATTTTGTTACAAAACATGCAGATGAGTTTATATTGCAAGATTTTTAATGGAAATAATATGGCCAAATTTGAAAAAATTGGAGTTTGACAAGCAATAGTAAATAATGTAAGTTGCTTGATCCTAAAACATTTTAAGATTTCTAATTTTGTCAGCTTCTGAATTTTTATAGTTACAGCCATTTTTTTAAGTTTCTGACTCTTGGGGGGGATATATCCTCCATATCCCCCCCCCCCGTGGCTACGCCACTGGTTTTATCTTATTCACAATATCCTTTTCTTTCCTATTCAAAATATACGGTGCGTCCATTTAGTGCGCCGGTCTTTGATTACTCTTTCAGTTGTTTTCCGTTAAAAACTTTGATTAAGGTTTTCCAAATGGGATCGAAAGCGGCATATATTAAAATTATTTTGGCATATACAGGGTGGCCCAAAAAAGTTTAGCACAAAAAAGTATTCTTTTTTTTAATGGAATGCCCTGTATATTTTCATGGCTATTTAAGCCTCTTTAAGTTCTAAGTTCAATTCTAACTCTTCTTTTAAAATACTTTTATAGTTTCCAACTTATGAACGGGCTTTCATTTAAAACGTCACATTTTCCCTACTTTTGAATATTTGTTCCCTGAAAATTGAGGCGGTCGTCATTTAGGATACAAAAATACTAATGTTTCATAAAAACGGGATATTTTTCTACAGGGTGTTCAAAATACCGGTACAAATTTCAGTATCTTCAATCTTTATTTTCTCAATTTTTACTTCCTTTTACAATAAAGGAAGTATTGGATTCACCCCAAAAATTCTAAATTGAGTTTTCAACATATCTTCACGTTTTAGAGTCCGCTGAACCCAAAAACATTTTTTTTTCATTGGTCTGTGTGTGTGTTGTCTGTATGTCTGTGAACAGAATATCTCAAAAACTAAAAGAGGTATGGCGTTGAAACTTCATATATAAGATTTGTGTACTATGTAGATGCGACAGCAAGCTTTTGAAGAAAATCGCATAACCGGAAGTAGGTGTTTACTCTTGTTATTTTCAGTTTTTTCGATTTTTTCAAAAACGGATCGTTTTTTTTTAAACTTTACAAATTTATTACATTTTTAATGTGTATTGATGTGAGATAGGTGATTTTCCAGTTGAATACTTTTAAAATGGGTTTCTTTTGTTTTTTTCAATTTTTTTTTATTAACACCCGGTATATTATTACATTTTTGAATTTAGCTCAAAATTCTAAAATTAAATTGTCTTTTCAACTATCTATTTTGTACCATTTTTGTAGAATCGGTCATTTTTGAAAATTTTTGTCAAATGCATAAAAATTTAAAATCAATTTGTTGGTTAATTATAAGATCACTGTAAAAAGAAGTTGTGTGCGTGTATCACACCAGATTTTTTTAAATCGAACACCCTATATTTTATCGCAGGAGTAAATAGACCCTTAAATTTCATTTATTTTGACCCTATCATGTTGTATGTACTTTAATGTAAAGAGTTTTTGGGAAATTAAGCTTTTAATAAAAAATCACCATGAATGTGTACTATTTTTCGCATGGTGTTTAATAGTGCTGAAAAAACCGATTTGCGGTTAACGGGCTCTCAGTTAACCATGGTTCTTTTATAAATCGAAAATTGGTAAACTGGTTAACCGAAAACGTGAATACATATAACCGGTTCATAAACAGTTCTGTAAACCTGTTTGAAAAGCGGTTTCTAAATCGGTTTACGATCCAGTTTAAAAACCTGTTTATAAATCGGATTAAAATGTATTTATTAACTGCTCTAACAAACGTAAATTGGTTATACTTATAAAATGTGGAAACTATCCATTCGCATTTTTTTATTATTAAGAACAAACATTTAAATTAATTAATAAATCGGTTTTTAACCGGCTTATAAACCGGTTTTAAACCTCTTTATAAACAAGTTTTCAAACTGCGTCTTTAACCGGTTTACAAATCGTTACTAAAACAAGTTTACAAACCGGTTTAAAATCAGATTATTGATTAACCGATTTACCGGTCTTCGATTTATGTAAAACCGCGGTTAATCGTCGAAACAGCTTTTTACCAGCTCTATTATAAAGCTTAAGCTTAATTTCTCAAAAACTTTTTACATTAAAGTACATGTTGGGGTCAAAATAAAGGAAATTTAAGGCTCGCTGTAATAAAATATAGGCTGTTCGATTAAAAAATTAGGACGAAGAGCAACCTTGACACGGCGGGCGCGGCAGCCGAGGTGCGGAGTGCAAATCGATAACTGCTGAATATACGGATAAGTGTACAGGGGGCGTTCAAATAATTCTAATAAATTCGAGAATAGTACTTTATGTAACTAGTCCTCAAAGCAAGGCTTTAGGGGACGAGTCGTAATGTTTCCGGGCGAGGCGGAGCGAAGCGCAGCCGAGTCCGTAATATGAAGATGAGTCCTCTAAAGCCATTTGAGGACGTGTTGCATGCAACGTTTTTTTGTATTAGCTCTCCAAACATTATAATATGAAGGTTCAATTACCATTAACGCGGAATTATATTAGGAGGCCGCGCGAAAATGTATTTTTCGCTCCCCAAACTGGTTACTTTGGAAACTGTCTAGGATCCTCAAAATGGCCATTTAGAGGCCTTGTACTTAAAGTCGTCATGGCAACTAATGTTTGAGTCCGCTAAAATGTTGCCATGACGACTTTAAGTATAAGGCCTCTAAATGGCCATTTTGAGGATCCTAGACAGTTTCCAAAGTAACCAGTTTGGGGAGCGAATACAAAAAAATATAAAAGAGGGCTTTAAAATTTAGCGAAATCTAAAACATAAAGATGGAAGAAATGATACAAGCTGTGAAAGAACTTATGGCAGAAATAAAAGAAAGAACAACGAAAGTACTACGTCTATGCGAAAGAGAATGAAACAAGATAGGGTAAGCGGTGCAGTCATTGGCACTCAGCTAGTGATTGGCACCTACCAGGTTTTTTAATAGTATATCATGAGGGACTAAAGTGCACCATTTAATCCCGCGAGTGGAGTTTGTTGTCTCGAGGGCGAAGCCCGAGGGCAACAACCACTCAAGGGATTTAGGCACTTTAGTCCCGAGGTATATACTCTATTTTTTGCACTTTTAGGAACTTTATCATCAAATACTTCCAAAATTTGGAATCTGTCAATTTGGAAACTGACAATGACAATTTATTAAAAACTGAATTGCAGCAGGTCCTGGATAGCCTGAATCAGTTGGCAGTACTGAAGTGTATTGTCAGTATATGTCAAATTCGAGATTTGCAGGTTAAGTTTTGCGTCAGTGTGTGTCAAATGACAAACAAAACCTAACCTACTAACCTCGTGTGTACATAAATTTACCATAGTTACGGTATCATTTTTACTTTAGATGATGTGCGGTCTGCCTTGGAAGCCGTGCAAAATGGCATAATGTCTAAAAAACAAGCTTCAAAGTTGTACGGTGTTTCTAGGTCAACAATACAATTTCGCCTCAGTGACAAATTTACCAAAAGTTCACTAGGGCCAAAAACATATCTTTCAATAGAGGAGGAAGCAAGTTTGGAGCAATGGATTATAAAAATCCACAAAAAAGGGTTTCCAAGGCGTAAGCAAGATATCCAAACGTCTGTCAAGATTTTCTTAGATAGTTCTCCTCGCTCAAATCCATTCTAAGAAAATCTACCTGGGGAGTGCTGGTACAATAGTTATATGCATCGTCATCCTACACTACCTACAAGAATGTCTGAGGCAGTTACTTCTGCTAGCGCGAATATATCTGAACACGATATCAGGGGCTGGTTTACTCAAATTGAAAACTATTTGAACGAAAAAAACTATTTTGAAATTTTGCAAGATCCAACAAGGGTGTACAACGGCGACAAGACAAATTTACAACTGTGTCCAAAAATGGGAAAATTGGTTGCACCGAAAGCTGCAAAAAATATCTACGAAGTTGCCAGAGCATTGGCTAAATCAAATGCGACAGTAATGTTTACATTTGCAGCTACTGGCGAAACAACTCCGCCGATGATGATTTTTCCGTACAAGCGACTGCCACATGCTATTGTGGAATCGGTTCCTAAACATTGGGGTATAGGAATTAGTGTTAATGGATGAATGAAGAGTGAGCTTTTCTATGAGTATGTGGGAAATATTTTATATCCATACTTGAAGAAAACAGGTGTAAAGTTTCCTATAATTTTATTTGTAGATGGGAATAAATCCCATTTAACTTATAAGTTAAGCGAATTATGCACTCAACTTGAAATTGTTGTGATTGCCGTGTACCCGAATTTTACAACCCGATGATGTGTCAGCATTCAAACCGCTAAAAGATGGATGGAGAAAAGCACTCGACCAATGGCGTAGAGAACATCCTTTAGACCAAGTGACGAAAGAAACAGTTGCCACAATTTTAGAACCTGTTGTAGATAATCTACAACCGTCTACCATTTCGAATGGTTTTAAAGCACGTGGGCTTTATCCATGGTGCCCAAACGCCATTGACTTTTCCAAATGTTTGGGTAAGAGCTTCAGCAAAAATGACCCAGTGGAAGTTGAAAAACAGGTATTTCTTACGTACGAAGATTTTTTAGAAATAATTGGCGAGGAAAAAATTAACAAAATCAGGAACTTTGATATGGATAATCACGATGAGTTCTCTGAAGATTTCTTAGCGTTATGTAGATTGTGGCAAGCTTTAAAAAAAATCACATACTGCGGATACTGACCTTGACATAGAAACAATGGACCTTATTGATACAACTGCAGAATCACAATCGCACAACCATAGTAAAAACCATGATGTAAAAACAGTATGGTGTGCTACGCATGCGACTAGATTTCGTCCGGTCTGCGCAGTGACGTCACGTTGGGAGCTAAAGCACCTCTATAATAAGAGCATGCTTGTCAGGCATATTGAATCACATCACAAAAGCGGCAAATTCAAAGAATTAGTTACTTTTCAGAAAATGAAAATACGTTAATGTGTATACATTTGATGCAAAGCATAAAAAGCAAAAAACACAGGAAAACGAAGACAGCTGGCAACTCAAACACGAGATTAGAAGCTAGAACAGCGAGAATAGATAATATAATAACCCACAGCGACTGAAATGTTTGACATTGTGTGGTTATGTTTTGGTTGCATCATGACCACCAACATGTAAACGCGAAAGTACTGTGATGCAGGATTTTATGCAACTTGTGCGACATGCGTCTGCTTGTATTATAAAGGGCTTTATTGGGAGCATGTTGAAACTGGGAGCATTATAGTCCAGCCAAATTAGACAAATTTACGGCAAACTTTCGGAATAATTCAAAGTGAGCTAAATTTTTGTGTACACCTTTATTTGGCGTTTCCGAAAAGTACCCTTGATTTGACCTTGAGTTTCGTGAGTTATAGGGTGCAGATGTGGAAAAATTTGGTTTTTCGCTTATTACCTTCTTTTCTATTGACTTTAGGTATATGACATTGAACAGAGAACTTCAAGGGCACAAAATTCTGTACAAAAAAGTACTTGGTAGTTTTAAAGAATCGGGCCATAAAGTTGTGTATGGTTCAATTGGGAAATCCAAAAGACAAACTTAGGACTTTAGAGAGATCTGGAATTTACGAAATTAAATGTTCCCATTGTAATTCTAAATATATTGGGCAAACACGTCGTAATTTTGGTACTAGGTTTAAAGAGCATTTAGCTCATTTTAGATTCAACAGATTCGAAAAATCGACTAATGATGACAGCTTTGCTGTCGAAATACGTATTTAGCAGTTGTTAAATATTTATGTGGTGAGGGGTTTTAACGAACTTGTGATATTTCCAAACCACAGCTCCAGCAGTGTTTTATTTTATGATTCTCATGATCTTTCAAATCTGTTACAGGAAGTTTTCTCGGGCGCTTCTTTATGGCGATTTTAATCTCACTGTTCTTTCATAATCTTTTCTATTGTTCTGTCAAATTTTTTCGTTGCTTCACAAGTTTTTTCTTTGACACTCTTGCGAATTTCTTCTTCCTTTTTGAATAAAAAGTACTGGAACACTACTTCACGCGTTTGAGCATTCAAAACTTTTGGGAAATAGCCATTGTCAAGCAGTTTACGGTGAACTAAAACGTTTGGCAAGGGCGAACGGTATTTAAATGCTCTTATTTTTGCTAATTATAATGACTTCTTAATGTCACTCAATTTGCTTAATATGTTTGTGATACGTTCTAATAAGTATCTAATTGTAAAGAGTTGAAAGTTAAATCGTCAACATCTTGGAATAAATATCAGTAAGTATTTTTATTTAAAGATACTAAACATCAAAACATGTGAATAAATTAAATATTGGTATCTACCTATTGATAAGGAATAGAAGAAACACTACGCCACTGCATTTAATGTTTTACGGATTCGTGTCTACCCGCTGCCGGTCGGCATGCGTCGGCCGCTAGCCTTCCCTCGTGGACCCAGCTGTATAATCCGTTCACGACCTTTTTGGGACAGAGATGGCTATGATTTTTTCTTTTCATGTTGGACTAACTGATTCGGTGATGTAGGGGATACAACTTTTATTTTCTGTCAGTGTCAGTTCGACATTTTCTTGCCACCACATTGCCAGATTTATTATTTTGATATTCATATGAAAATAAATGATTTATCAAGTGTGTAAAAATAATTTTAATTTCCGTCAAAGGAAAAGTCAAAATGCCGAAAATAATTTTGCTACAACAAAAAATGTCGATTAAGCGATGCTATTTCCAATTCAAAAAGGACAGGCCAGATTTTAAAGAACACGAGTTGATGTCGAGACTAGAGACTATATTTGCTGTACGTTAAAATGATGCACTATTTTTACATACTTGTAATAACGTAATGTTAAATACATGGTTCAAAGAAGGTCAACAGAGATGAAAATAGAATAGTAATAGTAATGGCCGATTTCAGCAGAATAGCTGGCCGCAGATGACTGAGTATTTTGTTGTTTTTGAATTAATTTGTGCTGTTGTGAATTTGGTTGTTGTGCTTTACGTAGTGGTTACGAAAAAAAATTACAAATTGCAAAAATGTATTACTATATTTGTAAAATACAAAACCCAGAAGTTATTCATCACATAAAGTAATTTGCGCCGCTTACGACGTTCAAATTTACCGCGCTCCTGCGCACAAGCTCTTATTACCAATTGGATATCTGTCCTTGTCAATCTTCTCTGAAGCACCTGCCATGCCGTATGCTCGTTCCAGTCTTATATGTTCGAAGGTCCACGAGTTAATAATGTCGAGATTTCGAGAATATATTTGCTGTAAGTTAAAATAATGCATTATGGTTATTATAATTTGATTTTTTTTCTAGGTGAGCCGAAACACTTTAGAAGCGGTTGTAAAAACAAAAAGTGAAAATTTACAAACAGCATTCGCTGGCAAACGCAACAAAACTGATGTTTTTACAAATTTCATGTTCCGAAAAGACCTGCAACGACTAATTTGGCAATACAATGAAAAAAACGAATATTTTACTTTGGACAAGCTTTTGGCTGATTCGCGAGAACAATTGGAATTTAAAGGGGGGCGTACAACGTTATACAAAATTATAAATTCAATGGGTTACAAACACAGGGAGGTGAACGGTCGCAAAATTTTATGTGAACAAAAGCATGTTGTTGCAGCAAAAATTAGTTTTTTGAGAAAATTTTACAACTTCGAAATTCTAGTGAAAATTTAACATTCGTGTATCTTGACGAAACCTGGATCTACCAAAATGGTTCGTCAATCCGTCGCTGGATACACGAATCAGATTTAAAAAGTAATCCTATCAAAATTAAAAGTGAAGGATCAAGATTTACAGTTTTACACGCGGGATGTCATTTAGGGTTTGTAGAAGGGTGTGGCTTCTTACTAAATTCAGAAAATAATGATAGAGATTATCATAAGACAATGGACCGGAAACTTTTTCAAAATTGGGTGGTTAAACAACTTATTCCTGCTTTGGCTAGTTTGAAACAAAAATGTGTGGTGGTCATGGACAATGCACCTTATCATTCAGTGCAGTTGGACAAACCACCCACATTTTCTAGTAGAAGGGGCCAAATGCAAGAATGGTTGCGTAATCACAGTATTGAATTCGATCAAAAATTTACGAAGAAACAACTTTGGAATTTAATAAAACCTTTTCGAACTAATGGACAACGGCGATATTTGGTAGACGAGACATTGCGGGAACATGGACATGAGGTTCTTAGATTACCCCCATACCATTGTCAATATAATCCTATTGAAATGGCATGGGGGTTTTGTAAATCCTATTATAACAAGCACATCAATTCTCAACCTTCATCCAATGGTAAGGTTGAGAGTTTATGGCTTGAGTCCATTTCCAAATGTACTCCAGAAATGTGGCAAAATTTGTGTAGACATTGCGAAAAACTTATTTTGGATGATTGGAGAAAACACATGGGAAATTTATCGTATGAAAACATACCTCCCTTTATTATTTCGCTAGGTGAATCTGATTCAGAATCAGAGGACGATAATGATGATAAAGATTTTCATGGCGAAATAATGGAGGATGAGTGACTAGCAGGTATTTAGGCAAAATTTTAAGTGGTTATATGAATTCATACCTTAGATATTTGTCAGAGGATGCTTTTTTAAACAGTTTAACCAAAATTAGTAAGGAATATGATTATATGATGCAAGAGTATTAAGATATCAAGGGAGCATTTATTTTAGTGCTGGTTTAGATTATTGTAATTTTTTGATCAACTTTATCATCATCGTTATGTGGAGGCAGTGTAAAATTATCTCTGATCTTCTGAACAAACTTGGATATAATGCCAAAAATAAGGAGGATATTCTATATCCGACTATTCCTTCTGTGTCTAAACATGTTCTTCATTGTCTAAATCTATCTACTTCTACATCGTCAGCATCAGCAGAGGTTTATCCATCAGATGCGGAAACTGAAGACCATGATTTATTCATGCCCGATGACCCACAGAAATTTACACAAAGTGAATTAAACGACTTGATTCGAGATTTAAATTTACCAAAGGATGCAGCACAAGTTCTGAGATCGAGACTCAAAGAAAAAAATGTACTTGCTGCGGGAGTGCTTTTCTCTTATCACAGAAGTCGAGAACAAGAATTGGCGAAATATATTTCACATGAAGAATCACTTGTCTTTTGCAAAGATATTCCTGGACTTGTTTTGAATTTATTATCTGTTGTTCACAACCCATCCCAGTGGAGGTTGTTTATTGATTCAAGTAAAAGAAGCCTAAAAGGAGTTCTTTTGCACAACGGCAACACTTTTGCTTCTGTGCCAATTGCGCATTCGATCTATTTCAAAGAAACCTACGAAGACTTAGAATTTCTTCTTAACAAAATAAACTATAAGTACAATTGGCAAATATGTGGAGACTTGAAATGTTTGAGCATGATATTGGGACAATAAGGAGGTTTTACAAAAATGCATGCTTTATATGTGAATGGGACAGCAGGGCAGGAAGTCAACATTGGATTGTAAAAGAATGGCCTAGGAGGACAAATTAATTCCAGGATGCAAATATATACTGCGTCCCACCTGTGAATCCTGAAAAAGTTCTTTTACCACCGTTGCACATAAAATTGGGTTTGATGAAGCAGTCTGTAAAAGGTTTAGATAGGAACGGTGAATGTTTTCAATATCTCGCTTCTAAATTCCCACATTTATCAGACGCAAAAATTAAAGAAGGTATTTTTGTGATATAAGGCGTTTACTTAAAGATGAGACATTTGACGAAATCATGACTACAGTTGAAAAAGAGGCATGGTTTTCGTTCAAAAATGTGTTACACATTTTTTTAGAGAATCATAGGGACCCTAATTATGTCGAAATTGTTGACAATATTCTGGAAAAGTTTCAAGCTGTAGGTTGCAATCAGAGTTTGAAAGTTCTTTTCCTGCACTCTCACCTTGACTATTTTTCAGAAAATATTGGTGACGAAAGCGAGGAGCAAGCCTCTCCTCTTGCTCCTCGCTTCCACCAAGACCTAAAAGACATGGAAGAACGGTACCAGGAACGGTGGAATGTAAGCATGATGGCGGATTACTGCTGGTGCATCAAAAGAGACTGTGGACCTGATATTCAGCGATAAAAAAAGGCAACAAAGAGTTCATTTAAAGGAAAAATAACGCCATTCTATTAAATTTGTTATAATAGCATAAAGAATTAAAGATTTTTCTATTTGCTTTTCTTTAATGTATCTTTTAATATAACGTCGTAGTATCATAATGCAAGTTTGGAAAAACATATAATTGTCATTATTTGTTTTTACGTTTGTAAGAAAATGTGATGTGATAGAGAAAAACTGCTTTCTATTTTGAAATTAGTACAACAAACTTCTTTTAGCCACGTTAATTTCGGTCAAACCCCAGTAAAAAAAAACTTTTTGTAGACCTGTGTAATTTACTACCTATCTACTTACTACTATTTTAGTGTTGAAATGTTATGTGGCAGATGTGAAAATCAACATGAAGTAAAATCAGCAAGCCATCCATTTCAAAAGATATTTACAATTTTCACATGTTAATTTTTATAAGACCAATATTGCTCAATTGCTGTACTAAATTTATTTGGCATCAACTTGTGGCGTCTTTAACCTTCCACACCAGCAAGCAAGCAAGCATGTAAAATAAAGTGGCATATTCATAGCATGTATACAATTCTTATCCAAATTGAAATAAACATTAATATTGAATGCCTTCCTTATGCATTCGTTCTCATTTTCGTTTCTGTCGTCAATTGTCAAATCATTTCAATTTTTCATCCTTAATTTAAACAGAGATCCGGCAACAATGTACCTATTCAAAAAATATAACCTTAAACTGAAAACAACCTAACCTAACACAAAAAGTGTCAATTTCCATTAGGGAGTTTAGTTGCCACATAGGTACTGCCAACAAAATTACTAGATGGTCATAGCCTCACCTGACCCAAAAAGATCGTGAACGGATTATACGTTCATGGGGAACCAAAATTTTGCCTTATGTGCAATGGGAACCTTAAAGCTCAAATGGAACCGCTTCGGACTGGGAGTGAAAGGCAAAACTTGCGGCGGTTGGATACTATTTACCTAAATACTTACAAAAATAACTTCCGATAAATATAAATTACCATGCGCAGAACCCACCTTAAAGTAATTAAATTTCTCTCGTTAAAAGACACATTATTTTTATTTAAAGTCTTGGGGTTGTACGTGGCAAGAATATATTAATGCAGCACATAGGTACATTTTCTCACAAGTTGCATACGTGCGTTTCGGCTAAAGTTGTGCGCGGCTACGCACCGCACAAGGAAAATGCTGTTAGTTGCGCCGGTTTTACAACGCCCTCCGATTTCTGTCATATTGATCCAACCACCGTGAGTCTAGCGCGGGATACTCAAATCCTCCAACAACCCCCGAACAGCTACGACCCCCAACGAACGCTGCGAGCGCATGCTGGATTTGAAAGTTCTTCATCTATTCTAATTATTGTTTAGGAGATAATCACTGTCAAAGAATCTTGAAAATATTATTTTATTAATGCATGATTTTTAATATTGAAATAATAAAAAAATCAATAAGTCGTAAATATATTTAATATTTTAGAAATTTTAGAAATTACAAAACATTTCGTAACTATTGCAGTTGTTTTAAAAAAGTTATATTTAATATTGAGATTACATTTCTGAAATAAATAAAATTAGATTAGCGGACACATTCACTTCAGTAAACCTGTATAGAACTTACATTTATGTTACAATATAGTTATAGGGAAAGGGCTTTCAGACACGATCCATCAAAGTTAGGGACGAGAGTGGGGCACTACTCAGCGATAAAATTAGTATAACTAATAGATTGAAAGAATATTTCATAAATTTGCTGAATAGACTAGAGGCAAAGCACCAGGAGGAGAGAACGAATGCAGGACCTGAACCAGAAATTGAAACACCTACTTACGAAGAGACAGTAAAAATAATAAATACTTTCAAGAAAAGAAAAGCACCAGGAGAGGATAGGATTCATATTGAAATGATAATAGCAGGAGGATTAAATTATGGAAACGAATAGACTTAATACTCGAAAAAATATGGGAGAAAGAAAGAATACCTGAATCCTGGAAGACGGGCATCATAATACCCATACATAAGAAGCTTGTTTAATACGTCGTATAAAATCTTATCTACGATTATACACAATAGATTAGTAAATTATACCGACGAGATCTTAGGAGACTACCAAAGTGGTTTTAGACCATAAAGGGCCACAACAGATCATATAGTTACGATACAACAAATAATGGAAAAAGCGTGGGAATGCAACATCGACATATACCACCTCTTTATCGATTTTCAACAAGCCTATGATTCAGTAGACAGAAGAGCACTGTGGAATGCTATGGAAGAACTGGGGATCCCTCCAAAGCTGATTCGATTAACTAAAATTACATTAGAAGACTCGAAATGCAAAGTCCAAGTGCAAGGTTCATTATCAGAGCCATTCACAATAAAAACGGGTTTAAAACAAGGCGACTGCTTATCTACCTTACTGTTTAATTTGGTGCTGGAAAAAGTAATACGTGAACTCCCCAACAAAGGAAAAGAAACAATCCTCAATAAATCAAAACAACTACTAGCCTTTGCTTTTCTTGGAACTGGAAGAAAAGGCAAGACAAATGGCACTTAGTGTTAATGAGGAAAAAACTAAATTCCTGAAAATGACAAAAGGCGCTAGAAGAAGAATCCGACAAAATATAACACTAGGAGACTTCAATTTTGAATAGGTGTACTTTTTCAAATATTTGGGATCTGTGATAAATGAGAGTAATGACATAGAAGAGGAAATACATATTTAGGTCAAAATCTACTTCACATCTTCGAAAGAAAAGTAGTAAGAGCCACAGTGGGACCAGTAAGAGAAATAAATACATGGAGAAGAAGAAGATCGAACGTTGAAATAAAAGAAGTATTACAAGGGGGACGCATAGTAGCAGCAATAAAGGCAGCCAGAATTAGGTGGGCAGAACATCTATGGAGAATGGAGGAAAACAGAGGAGTTAAAAGAATTTTCCAAGAGAACACTGAAAGAAAACGATCACAGGGAAGGCCTATGAAAAGATGGGTGTTTTGTGTGAAGGACGACTTAGGAAAGTTAGGCATTAGAAATGGAGAAATAGTGGCACGGGATAGGAGAAGATAGAGGACGTTTGTAGAATCAGCCAAGACCCACCTAGGGGACATGGAGCTCTAGATAGATAGATACAATATAGTTGATTTTGAAAATTGTACAGAATTAGTTACATTTTATTACTATACTTATAAAAATGCAGTTATTTCAATAATTTTACTAATAAAAAAGTATTCATAAATTGCCTAACAACCAAAATAAAGCAGAATGTAAATTTGAGAAATGCAATACACACAAAGTTAAATAAAAACTCGACCAAATCTTTAGAAACAACCAAACGTATTCCAGTATAGGCAATCAAACCAACTCAAAAGTTTTAAAATTAAAATATCTTTTTCAACATTAATTCTTCGAATTGTGAAAACCCCAATAGCTTCATCCATAACATGACTGACATAAAAATCCCAGAAAATGTTAATATTTTAAAATTAGATCCAAAATTCAGTCGTTATAATCCTAAAAACAAACTACCTATCGAAAATATAATTTTTTCTATAGCAAATGTTAAAGTGTGCTTTAATCGACTCAAAACAAAAGTTCAAGTGTTACTTTAACAGCAAGGGTATATAAAGTAGCACTTTAACATCAAGGGTAGATAAAGTAATTTAATTTTCTAACTTTCATTTAAATTAAATATTACAGTTTCGTATTATCCAAGCAACCCAATCTAGTTACTGAGATTTTAAAATGTGATTGACTTTCCTTATTTTCTTTTGAAATTGTTAAAGTTCTTGCTGTAGAAAAAAATTGTATTATACACGGCGATAAAGTTATTACTATCCACGAGTGAATCGTTTAACGTCGAGACGAAGTCGAGACGTTAATGATTCACTCGTGGATAGAATTTAACTTCATCGTCTTGTATAATAAATTACTATTGTAATATTGATAATGGAATTCGCGATTTAACACAAACAGAACCAAATTCTATTCGTGCTAACATTTGCAATATTTTAACAAATTTTAAATAAAATAAAAATAACCAACAACTCTTACTTTTGCACAGATACAATATAATAAGGAAAATATAAAAAATATAATTGAAACTAATACCTACCTTTTTAAACAGTAATAAAGAACTAATTGTAATATCTGCTGACAAAACATAAAAGACAGTAATAATGACTAAATCTGATTACCATGAAAAAATTACTGTTTTATTGAGCGATGAAAATACATATAAAAAAGAACTTAAAGATCCTACCTTAATCATTCAAAATAAAAATTACAAAATAATTAAAAACTTATTTTATAATAAATCCATTGATATTAATACATATAAAACTTTAATTTCACATAATGGTCTTTCTCCTAAAATATATGGATTACCAAAATTACACACACAAAATATACCCTTAAGACCTATTGTTGCATCTTACGTACATGAGCCCCACCTACAATTTAACTAAACATTTTAACTAATGTAACATCGCTTAATAAATTCAACATTCAAGACTCATGGAAATTCATAAAAACATACGTAAACAATACCAAACTTAACAAAAACCATACTCTTTTTTCATTAGATGCAGTCTCTTTTCATACAAACATACCAATCGATCTTGCCTTAAATACAATAAAAAATAACTGAAATAGAATTTAAAAACGTACAAACATTCCACTAAATGAGTTTATTCAAGCTGTAGAATTTGTCTTAAATACCACCTATTTTACATATAATAACACAATTTACTTACAAACTTTTGGTTGTGCAATGTGTTTGCCTATATCTTCTAAAATTGCTAATCTTGTATTCGAAGATATAGAGACAACATTTTAAATCTAAATTCCAATTTTTCTCTTTATTTAAGACTAGCTGTTACCCGCGACTCGTACGCGCGAGGTTCGTTATTTGTGTATTAAACAATGATTAATTATTTCCTGTCATCCCATCCCATCCCCGTCCCTTTCCCCGTCCCCGTCCCTTTTCCCGTCTCCGTCCTCGTCCCGTCCCTTCCCGTCCCATCCCGTCTCGTCCCGTCCCGCCTCGTTCCCTCCCCTCCATTCCCGTTCAGTCCCGTCCCGTTCCCTCCTTTCCCGTCCAGTCCCGTCCCGTCCCCCCTCCCATCCCATTCCACCCCTTCCCTTCCAGTTCCGTCCCGCCCCGTTCCCTTCCCTCCCCTCCCCCCATTCCTTCCCGTCCAGTCCCGCCCCGTCCCCTCCGTCCCCCTCTCCTATCCCATCCCATCCCTTTCCGCCCCGTCCCGTCCCGCCCCGTTGCCTCCCCTCCCATCCCATCCCGTCCAGTCCCGTCCCTTCCCGTCCCGTCCCGTCATCTCCTATTTTCACCTTCAGGGGACAAATTTCCAAAAACTTTGAATGACTTAGTTCAAAATTTGATCTTACAAAATTCTAACCTCTTTTTTACCCCTTTAGGGGTTGAATTTTCAAAAATCCTTTCTTATCGGATGCCTACTTCCTATTAGAAATCTGCCTGCCAAATTTCAAATCCCATTTTCGCAATCAACGTCCCAAAAAACCTCAATAACGATACCCATATCGATTTTTAGGCTTATTTACCCCATTTCATCCCTTAAGGGGTTGATTTTTGGAAAATCACGAAATACGTGTTTGCTTATTTGTTTTTAGGAGTACTCCTACGAAGTTTCAAGTCGAAATGTCTATTTAATATTATTTTTCCATACAAAATTGGAACCCCCATTTTACCCCTTTAGGGGTTGAATTTCGAAATATCCTTATTCCTTGTATACATCATAAAGGGAACACCTCTACAAAATTTCAGCTTTGTAAGTCGAAGGGTTTGGGCTAGACGTTGATGAGTGGGTGAATGAGTCAGGACTTTTAGCAATATATACATATAAGATATGTAGACGACATCATAATGGCAATAGACTCCCAAAACAATTTTTTTTCAACCACTTCAATAAAGTACACCCCAGATTGAAATTTACAATTGAAAATGAGGATTCCAATGTCTCCATAAACTTTTTAGGCCTTATATTATTTAGACAACCAAATGGATTAATTTTAACAAATTGGTACCGCAAAAGCATAAAAACAAATAGATACTTAAATTTTAATTCAAATGCAACAATAAAATATAAAAAAAAGCATTATAAACAATTTAGTTGACAGGGCTATCCAATTATCCTCTAAACAGTTTCATAAAAAAATTAACTATCGTATAATAGTGATTTACTATACAAGTGGGATAACAGCATCATTAATATACGTGTGTGTAAGTTACAAACGAGTGCCTAGCACGAGTTATGTAAGCACACAAGTATATTAATGATGCATTATCACACATGTATTGTACAAAATTTTATCTACGACTGCCTAAAATTGAGAAAAGTGTGCATTAAGAGAAATGTCAGATCTGTCGTTTTCAAAAATATTTTAGTAGGCAAATGTCATTATGTCATTCATTTGACACTATTTCAGTTATGTAATGAAGTCATTACACAACTCAGTTGCGTAATGAAACCATTACATAACTGAGTGGTGTAATGAGTTTCATTACCTAACTGAAATGGTGTCAAATGAGTGACGTAATGAGTTACTTATTTCACTGAAGTAGATAAATAAAATTAAAAACACAAACAAACTTAATCAATCCATAGCATTACAACCAAACTGGGAAATGAATTTAATATTTCAAACACATCATCACAAAATAAATATGTATCAATTCAATATCTTCCTAAACTTGCTAAAAAAATTAAATACAATCTTAAAAGATACTGCATATAGCAACCATAACTAATTTAAAAGATAAAACAGAAATAAGTATGCAATCTCAAGTAGTGTATCAAATTAACTGTAACAACTGTAACTCTACTTATATAGGTCAAACTAAACAACTATTAAAAAACAGAATCAGACAACATAAATATCCTATTAAAATCAATAGCATATCACCCTCTTCCACTAAAACTGCGTTAACGGATCATGCAATAAAACACCGACCTAAATTTAACTATAATACGTCTGCTGTCTTACATACAGAGAGCAATTTTTAAAAAACGCCTTTGCCTAGAAATAATAGAAATACAAAAGAGCCGTACAACCATAACTTATAAAACTAATGTAGACAATCTAAGTTCAATTTATCATAACTTATTCCAATTAGTAACTCGAGTAATTATATTTCTCAGATTTCACATTTTTAACAATATATAATTTTCATAAATTCATTTACCAAAATTTAAAATTTATATTAATACAACCCTTCTTATATTAATAGCAAGCTACATATTTTCTTGCCGACTGCGCAGGATGATAAAATAAGGAAACAACCTTGCATGCATTTATCTATAATTTATTTACATTCTGTATTCCACCATGTTTAAACCGCGATAGTTTAATATCAAATTTCAGCCGGGACAGCGCTGAGTTGGTGATTGCGCAGAACGCCTTGCTGAGCGACAGCGCTGGGGCAGCGGTTGCCACTTTTTCAGCAAATTTATTTTCGCCTCCTTTCCGCTAGATTACTCAGCTAGAGTGGTGTGACATAACTGCAAAACGTAAAGTTAAAATTTTAATTAACCCTTGTGGACGCGCGCGGATATTTATCACATGAAGACGCGCACAGGGTATATTTTACCCACTATCTGTTAGATCAGTTTATCTATCTTATGTTACCAACTCTAATTATTATTATGTATAATTTCTTGCACAAATAGTTTTTAGAAGGCATTAGTGCAGAAATAATAATATTTATTTAGTCTATTCCATTACAAACAAAATATTATAAAAATAAAGAACACATTTTTAGAAAGAAACACAAAAACATAAAAAAGATCTAAATGTTTGTTACTCGTCTTCTAAATTTTCGTCTTGTTCCTCGATGTTCAAATTGTTGTCATTTAAGCAATTTTGACATACCAGTCACTACAAAAATCACGGTACAAGTCACAAGTACTAACTAACAGCTTATAAAACGTAAGGACGCGCGCCATGTGTAAAATTTACCCTGGCGTAGTTTATGCTACAACTGAGAAGTAGTGATTGCTCTAAAAATAACATGCTTCTAGGTATACCTTCAAAACAGTCCATTTGGAAGGTACTGAAGGGCGGCAGCACGTAACTTTAAAAACAAGTCGGTTAGAACAAATAACTCTAGGTGTAGGTATTTTTTACCCACTGCGCGCGTCCACAAGGGTTAAAAATGGACCCTGAAATGACCATGCTGCATTTCAGCATTAAGGGCGAAACTGTAGAGGTACACTTCTGTCACAGAATAAAACAATTGTTTTATTCTGTGCTTCTGTGCAATAAAATTAAGCACAAGTCTTATGACTATTTTTCGCAATATTCTAGTTTGTATAATTCCAGTCTATTTTAATTATCTACCAGCAGTTTCAATAAATGATAAAACACCATAACTTGAAAATAATACCTTTATTAAAAGACCAAAACAAGGACCTTTCGAAAAAAAGTTATTACTAAATGCAACATCGCCCTCTGTGCTTAATTTTATTGCACAGAAGTGTACATTTTGGGAACCCGAAAAAATTAAGAAATTAAAATGACCATTTTCTCAAAATCAGTAGTTCCTTGAAATTATTGAAACAAATCGCCACTGAAATGTGCTAGAAAAGTAGTCGGTATAAAAAAGCAGTCTAATTTTGACAGAGTTAAATGTTTAAGCTCAAAATTCTTCATGAGGTCCATCCTCATTCTCATTATTTGCTTCCACATTAAATGGAAATTTTGCAATACTTTCCCGCGAATGATATAACTGTGCAGAACACAAGTTGCAGTAACAACTGTTGCAACATTTCAAGATTTGCATCTAGATACTTCAGCCTATGTAATTTCCTTTTTAGTCGTCCAAACGCTTGTTCAATTTTGCTTCGTACTGCACTTAGGAGTAGTGTTAAAATTAGTTTGCATATGTATCAAATGACCTGTATCTCTAAATGGTACCTACCATTAAATTTTTCTTCAAGGGATACGCACTGTCACCAAGAATATACAAATTTTCAGGTATTAATGATGCATTGTCGCTCGTTATTCTGTGGTACAGTGGACTAATTCTGAATGCTCTAGCATAGTAGCTATTTTCAATTCCCTATTGCTTCAAAATGCTTGTGTGACCAGTAAATTATTCTGTTTTGTTCACAAATTGATAAACAAACTGTATAAAGAAAAAACTGATAAACATTACAAGCGACCAAAGTTAGAAAAATATCACTTACCATACCGAGAGTACATACAAGAAGGTGTACACGAGATTAATAGATTAACAGGTGTGCGGTGTGCCAGTCAAACAAACACCTCTTCAATTGAAACAAAGAACTTCTAACCCAATGTTTTCTACTATTTTTTGCAAACCAATTTTATTTAATCATGTGAAGAAGTAAGCCAGTATTATGTGTACTACGGAGACCTTTCAATAATATGATAGTTTTTTCTCTTTTTTGTCATTTGTTCCTTTCCACTGTTTCCCACATCTTAGTAACTCGACCTTGTTTAATTTAATCCAGCTGGAAGAGTTTTATTATCTTCAGATTTTGGTTAAAAAAGGCACATTTCGTAAGTTTTATTTTCCATAGAAAACGTTCTATAGATCAGCGTGTTCTTTTCCTGAAAAATGAGCTGAAGATCGTTAGCCAAATATTTTAAGAAGAAAATAAATACTCATATAATTTGTAATTGCTTATAGGTGACGGAATATACCGGGCAATTATAAATGCTTTTCCATCAGGTAGCCTTTGAAATATTTGTTGTATGAATAATATGTTGGTGGCACTGTAAGTCTATGTCAAATTCGAGGTTAGTGGCTTCTACAATTTCATCCGAACAAGTTATAGTGCTCAACAGGAGGAACTTTTTCAAAATTTCAGCAAGATCAATACTGCAATTGTAAGGAAATGTATTCCAGTATTCTCAATATTTTCTAATTTGTACAACTGATAAAGCAACCTAAAATTGCGAAACGTTTTGTGTTTTAAACTTTTAACTTATTAATAAACATGTTTACGACTTGTGATTTTTTATTCTTCAAAAAATAATTAAAATCATGCATTCTTGAAATTTCACATAATTTCAAATTCTTTTTGACATTAATTTTAATTAATTAAAAATTTATTAAATTAATTAATAAATCAAATCAAAATTGACAAATATGCTTTCTATTCACAAATCAATGAATCAATTCACCAAAGTAAGTACTGTGTTATTTTTATTTCACTCAATTAATTGTTTTTCTTATTCAATATTCTTCTATAGAATTAATTAAGACCAACCTGATTTCCTCTTATTTCACTGCTATTCACATTAAACACTACTGCTCCTGACGTTCATAGCTAAGCTCATTGACAGCTCAACCTCGATGCTCCTCCAACCAACTTGAACATGTCCAAACCCTAGGCTCCTACAGACACAGTCTCGCTCCTCACACTCCTGCACGCTACTGTCAATCTAACAGCTTCCTGGTAAGTTCCCACTAACAGATGGTACCTAAACTAATTTTCCATTGTCCTCAGCTCCTACCTTGTAGTAACCAACCCAAAGAAAACAATCCAACTCAATCAATCACTTCAGCAACCCCAGTAAAATGATTGACTAGTGTTCCGTAGAATCTCCAACTCCAGTAATGAACATTAATTATACCTTGTATGTGCCAAACAATTCAAATCCACTCAAATATTGTTATCTTCTTCTTACTTGTAACTAATTAAACTGTATGTTATAATCTCTTCAATGATTGTATGCTTGTATTATCCTTTAATTATATTTTCATTTATCTTCACTTCGTAGACTTGTTAATAACCTTTTTTATTTGTATAAGACCAATTATTATTCTCGAAATTAAAGTCAAAATTTCTAGTTTTTATTAATTCTACATGGATTTTTCAAAAGTGTGTTTACATAATTTCAGTTTATTATTTATAGGGGAAAGACTGTAAGTCTATGTCAAATTCGAGGTTAGCAGGTTAGTTTTTGCGTCAGTTTTGACACAAACTGGCGCAAAGCATAACCTGCTAACCTCGAATTTGACATAGACTTACAGTCTTGCCAATTTCAAGTAAAATTTGAGACATACCTCATTCAGTCATTGCTGGTGGGAACAAAAATGGCGGCGATAGCGGCATTTTCACGGATCAAAGAATAGCGGTACTCTCTATATCTACTGGCTCTGTTTAGCGTTAGAGTAACTGTATAATAGGAGAGTAAAGCAAACGCGGTAAGAGTATTTGATTGGTTGGATCCCATTCTGGAACGTAAGATCCCATTGGAGCTCAAAAGTACGCGGCGGGCTTTGGATTTTTTAAATCAGAGAGTGACATTAAATTTGTCAAAATTATTAAAAACTCAATTTTCGAAAGTGAAACAAAGAATTTCATTTTGTTATGACCCGGCTGTTCTGTGTGTGAGTGTAAAAGACGTTTTGAAAATGGATTTTATTTACTTAGTATCCTAAATAATCTAGAGAGGAAATATTTGGTTGAGAAACATTGGTCGACAAGATTACGGCTGTAAAAGGCTAAGAATATGTGAACAACAAATCAATGGAAAGTTGCAAAAAGTGATCATAAAATACTAAAAAAGACCAATACAGTTAAGTAAAATCCAAATACTGAAAATCATGTAGAAATTTCACCACCTGAACCTGAACCTTGTTACAAAAATAATTAGGTACGAGTCTCTGCTAGTTCAACATTCTAAATTACGAAAAAATAATAAGAAATTAACCGAACTTTTAAATAAAACAAAACGAAACAATTATTTATTTAAAATACATTTAAAGAAAATGCTAACTGATGATCAGATTCAATCTTTAACAATCAACAAAAAAATTTAACAAATGTTCGAATGAAACTTTGGAAAAGTCTTTAAGATTAACATTTTCCTGTGGCACAACTGGGTACAATGATCTAAGGGATCTACCTTTTCCATCTATTCGCACGAAAATTGCAACACCAAATTTGAAAAGATTGTATACTAACTTTAGATGAGATAGAATTAAAAAAGTAACACTACCAAATCATGAAAATAGTTTAGCTTCCAAGGCTATAGCATTCATGCTAGGTGGAAAAACTACAGTAAGCTTAATTTTAATTTTAATTTTATATTGCATTTAGGGGTATTTCAAGCAGATTGAAACAAAACCGTTGTCTATTATTTCACAGCAGATAGCAGTAATGGAGCTGTATTGGCTGACATTTATTTAAAATTGTTGAACAAGCTACCAATATAGGTCTTCAGCCCTCAAAATTAAATAACTAATAATATTAAACCTAATTTATCTAGGCATGTAATTAAGTGTAGTTTTTTATTTGGCAATAAATTACTTTTTGCAATTTATTTATCTGTCGGGCACTGAACTTGCTGCTTTGGAAGTTCGTCCTTTCTTATATTATCCATTTCGGTTCTGTTTGCAATGCAATCCCAGTGTCAAAATACACATGTTCTTTGACGGGAATTACGATATACATACTTAATACTAACAGATGTTAACAAAACAAGCATTTAAATAAGTAATAAATCTGTAACTACATTATTATTTGAACGATTCAAAATGTCGATTATTTCATCTCAATAGAACTATAATCAAATAAACACTCAAGCTCAAACACGAATCCAGAATACTAATTGATTTAGTCGACTATGATCATTATGACTAACTTCACAGTATGGATCCCTAAATGTCATCGTTTGCTCTACTCTCCTATTATACAGTTACTCTATTTAGCGTCTGTTCTCAGAGACCTCTAACAGCGGACTTTCCAAGATGGCATAATTTTCTTTAATAATATGTCTTTAGTACTAACATTTGCCACCAGTTAGGCAGCACCTGCCATATTTCCTTGTCATCAAAATTGAAGTGGTCCAAATTAGGAGCCAGTCCACTATGGGCAACTTTCCCTACTGCTATTTAACAAAATTACTCTTTATACGGATGGGGCCATAATTATATATAACAGCAATAAGATAACATGAGCAACACAATAGAATGCTCGAGTAAGAAAGAGATGACGATACAACAACGTTATTTTAGTAGGCACAATTAGTTGACTTATGTCATAATTAAAGTGAACGTCAAGCCTCTCGTATATTTGCTAATATAGTTTATCTCTTTCTTACTCAAGCAATATGTGTTATTTTTTTGTTCATGTTATCTCATTGCTGTTATATATAATTGTGGCCCATCGGTATATTTACAATTATTACTGCACACTTTTAAAATTAAATAATCTGATCTATACCTACTACTTACACTTCTTTATTCTCATAGTAAGCATATGTCTCATAATAACATTATCTTATCTTTCATATTAACTTCCACCACCATTACTGAATACTCAATTGCTATAACTTTTTAAATAAATCCAATTTGTCTCAAATTTAAATTACTCAATTCAATTTAACCAACAATCTTATTCAAAATTTTCTAAATTTGATTGTATTAATCTACCAAATTTATTTCTTTTAATTTTTATTTAATAACTGATCTTTATGTATCATAGTAACATATAACATCTTGAAAAATAATTGTAAAAATCATGTATAGTATTAGTAAAAAAAAAATCATCAAAGATGCCTTTGGAATTTTGACGGACGCAACGGAAGTATTTCCAGAGCCTAAAGTAGAAGAAAATCATAACCTCACTTTGTAGCAATTGTCAAATGACAGCTTCATATTTTCTGGTGTTATAATGACTTCAAAATTCCAGATACGCTTCTGTCTTGTGGTAACAATGCTCAACTGGGCCCGGAGTCAGGTTACAACGTTGGAGCGTGCCTTTTGCGCTTGCGCAGCAACCATTGCGTGAGGTGTGTGTTGGTGATGTGTTGACCTTGTTACACCATGTCTTAGGTCTGTGACTCTGAGTGGAGCACAGTTAATTTGGTGTACAACTGTGAATGGTCTCACTGAGCCCAATTCCAATCGCCAAGGCTGCAGAGAAATTCCAGCCCCTGCGCGATTCGAATCGAGGACTTTTGCTTAAAAGATGACGGGTAAACAATTAGATTTCTGTGATGTACGCCACTGGAATTGTCGTAGTAATAAGATATCACAATTTCTCCTATTTAGTTGCCAGAAATCCTCAATGTGTAAACACAACTGTATTAATGTAAAACAAACACAGATCATATTGGAAGAAATTAATTATATTTTTCAGAGAATGGGGCAAAACGACAAACAAATACTTTTTGAACATTTTTGCATACACCTTGCCCTAACTAAAAACAAAACAGCTTTATTTATTTTGTTCATCTTATTGAGCGTCTACTGTTTAGCGGCGTAATTATGTTCAGTATAAATACCCTGTATATTTTTATAGTTCAACACATGTTTTACCAGTTCAAATCTACTGGAAAAATTCAGGTTGCACTTGATACATACAAAAGGCGCACACGAAAATGTCTGCGTAAGTAATGTTTTATTAGGTATTTCTTATATATAGTGGCATATGAACACTCAACACACTTATAGTTCGACAAATGAAGTTTTAAGTGATCCTTAAATAGAATATGATTATCAGTAGCGAATGGGCATAAAGTACACTTGATGAGTGTTTTGCTATGGTAAGATTTCAAATGCTTCCCGCATGTCCTCCATGTTGCTTAACACATAACCGCACATGTAGCACTTCGTCCCATCAGTAAGGCTTTTCTCATGTGTAAACATATGAGACGAAAAATTTCTTTTGAATTTTGTTCTGTATTTGCATAAGACACATTTGTGATATTTTTGTTACATTTCTTAGTCCAACGTTTAATTTCTTCATTTGTTAAACGATCAACCACCACTGAAGACTCAGGCATTGCAATTAATTGGTTAGCATACAACTCGTCCATTGTGTATCCTGCAAACCGCTTTTCGAACTCGTCGAAATCATCGTAATCATAGGTCATGCCTGAAACAATTGCACTTGGTGGCTCTTTGGCTGCTTCTATCTCAATCAGAATATCCGTTACGTAGTAATTATCACTAAGATCCACCGATTTTTCCTTCCAGTCAAACTGATCGCTACTTGTATACATCTCTGGATCGTGTACTCCAACAATTCTGATAGAACGCCCTCTTCACATTTAGAACGTGACTTATTGGACTACAGTTAAGATTGTCTGGACTTTTAGGCAAGTTCTTATAATTCCAATCACTTTCTAAAAGTTTTCCAAAGGCCGAATCATCGTCTGCAGAGGAAGTATCAGTTTCATCGTTGGTTTCAGATGTAGTATTTGTATCTGATTCTACCTTAGCATCAAAAAGTTTCGCGGAACAGTCATAAATGTTACTTGTAATGAAGGTCTCGGATAATGGCTTTTTCTTGCCACTCTTGTATGCCTCATATTTGGCTAACCATGCAAGTACTAAATTGATGTCAATCAGTTTGTCAGTTTTGGTATTTCCCTCCTTCATATACTTGGAAATTTTTTCCTCGGTCTCCATGACTTTTTTTCGGAATTTGTACATCAGGTACAGAGCATCGATACAGTTGTTGCATATTATCGAGTCCTTTATTACGTCAACTGTCTGAAATTTAAAGAAAAATTAATCACTGTGAATGCTGTCTCAAACAGTACGATTACTGGTTAAGTTAGGCTAGTATATAAACCATCAGAGTGAATATACATATAGAAAGCGCATGTAAAGGAATATGCAATTGTTAAGGTTAGGTCTGTTTGTTATAGACAAGGTCTAGACATGCGGAGTACCGGGTAGTAGAAAAAAATGCGTCATTATAACTTATTTCTACCAGGATTATTCACAAAATAAATTAAAAAACGATCACTGTATATTTTTTAATCAGATGAACTTAACCTCACTTTATTAAAACTGCTGCTTTTTTTTCAAAGTATAAGAAATTGTCATGGTGTATTTCAAACATTCAATTAACAGTAACACCAAAATAAGATAAACGTTATAAAGCTAAATACAGTGACATCACTACAGTAGTCTTTTTTACATATAAATTTTAGAATATTATTTACACAGTAATAATATAAATACATATTGTTGCTGTTAAATACTGCAGAGTTTACTTTGTATTCCTCATTAATTTGACAAATCGGAAGAGTTAAAATAGCTTATAATTTTTACGCATTATTAAAACTAGCAGGTGTCATATCTAACTGGGTATAAAAGGTAGGGCACTATTTATGTTTACGTGATTATGATATAATATAGCTATCTGCTTACAAATTCTGGGAAACAATCTTTCAGCTTCGATTTAATCTTCATCGCACGAAAATCTGACTCATCATTGACACTGTAATACTGACGCTGAGAGTCCTTTGCTATAATATCAAGACAGGTTCTACAAACTACACTCATTATTGTTGGACTTCCGGTTATTGTACAAACACTAATTAATTAAATCGCAAAAAGTACCCCTATAAGAAAAATTTTAACTAAATTTAGGTTAGATTCACTTGTGTCAGTTATCACAAAACAATATTACCTAATGTCAGTTATGGACCAAATTCAAGCGAACTACAAAGACTTAAAAGATCTACAACTACATTTAAGGAATTTTTTTCTATAACAAATGTTAAAGTGTGCTTTAATCGACTCAAAACAAAAGATCAAGTGTTACTTTAACAGCAAGGGTAGATAAAGTAGCACTTTAACATCAAGGGTAGATAATAACTATTTGTGCAACATGTGCTAAAAGTGGACGTTTATGCACAGGACATGAAAATTATCAATTGATAACATGTCTCGTGCATAAACACTTTTAGCACGAGTTTGCACACAATATTTTTTCTACGGCCTTAAATTTACTGTTATTAATCCACAAATGTCGATTTAACAAAGGTTTGCATCTACGACAGTTATAATTTATGTCATCATAAAGAGATGGCCTTGATGAGCAGGTGAATGTTTCTGCAGCCAGTAGCTATCAAAGTTAGTTATCAAAAAGTAATTATAAATGTACACATTTTACATAATGCTTTAATTATTTAAAAAACACTTTACCTCTAACGAAAGAAATAACTAGAATAATTTTATAACCTCACTTCCAGTTCAAAATTCTAAATTCCACACCAGCTGATTTCACTTTTAACACACTGATTTATAAAACGTCACTTTTAGTGAAAAAAGCTAGCGCTAAAAGGCCTACTTTTAGTGGTGGTTGTAGAAAAAGTAATTTAATTTTCTAACTTTTATTTAAATTAAATATTACAGCTTCGTATTATCCTAGCAACCCAATCTAGCTACTGAGATTTTAAAATGTGATTGACTTTCTTTTGAAATTGTTAAAGTTCTTGCTATAGAAAAAAAATTGTATTATACACGATGATAAAGTTACTACTATCCACTCTGGAATCATTATCGTCTCGACGTTAAACGATTAACTCATGGATAAAATTTAACTTTATCGTCTTGTATAATAAAACACTAATTTTTCTCTTTTGTATTATTCTGCATTACTCATTGCATTTTTATAAAGCGCACAGTGTTCTCACTCATGTTAAATCCGTCGATTTTTGTATTTTTACTAATGTTCCCAAAACAATGGCTGAAAATAGTAATTTTATTGATACCGTAGAACGGGGTTATTTGGGATTCGGCGGAAAAAAAGATGTTTGACTGCACTGCTCAGCCATTCATTCGGCACTGCAGGCGGGTTGCGACCTTGGCAACACCTGTTGCATGGTGTGCTGTAAATTTATAAAAGCTATGCCGAACCTACCGATTTTTCAGTATTTCTACCGATTTGGAGGCTGAGATACCGAAATGGATGATTTTCTACCGATTTTTAGCAAAAATTCTGGATTTCACAATTTCTATACCGATCTGAGCAAAAAATAGTAGATTATGTTATTAGGAGTAAAAGTGATACTTTATGTGGCGAAGCTGAAGTTTGTTTATCCGAACGTTAGTGAGGCAAATAATTCAGCTAAGACACATAAAGTCACTTTTACTGTAAATAACATATACTATTTTATCCGCAAACGTATTCAGATAAATTTCATTAATATAAATTTTAAAAAAAGGGATGCATCGACGGGAATCGAACCCAGGCCACCCGCGTACCCCTGTGCCAACCTCTGTTGTTCAAATAACGCGCTACTGTAATGATATATGAACAAACTGAATCACCCGAGCTAATAGCACACGGCCACAGCAGCTGTCACACCATAACCCACGGCGACAGATGCTCCGATCTGCTGCTTAAAGGTTTATTTAAATTAAAACTTTTTCGTACTCTTTTTGAAAATAAAAACCGGCCTACGACCTAAGTCTAAAAATTAGCAAAATTTTAAGCCATCATACAATTTAATCGGTCCAGTATCTTCGGAGGAGATAGCGAACAAACATAGAAAGAAAGAAAGAGAGCAACGATTTTGTGTGCTTAGGCAGATAAAGTACGCAAAAGTCGCAATTTTATCTGCTTAGGCAGATAAAGTGACACTTTTACCTTGTCAATAAAAACATACGTTGTCACTTTTGTGACGTTTGCGGATAAAAATAATTTTTTTAAATTTCATTTAAAAAAGTAGGCTTTTTAAAATTAATTTCAGGGTGTGAAGTGTCACTTTTTTCACTCAGTGAAAAAAGTGACATTCATAGGCGTAACTAGTGGGGGGGGGCAGAGGGGCAGCCCCTCCTCAGAGTCACGTGTGGCCGCCCCTAGAAAAATAGAAGTGTTGTTTTTTTTAATTAACCCAGTTAACCCTGCCGTACCCGTGCGGGGTATTCTACATACCCCAGAGTAGTTTTTTTGCTGTAACTGTTCACATTTTTTAATAATCTTCAGATTTTACCTATTCCTCGCGATATAGAGTATCCTTATAATTATGAAGTTTGATTTTTAAAAATTGTTCTAACCATTTTTATTAATCAATTTTTGTGTGGGGTATCATCATAATCATCATCATAATCATAATCATAATCATAATCATCATAACTCTATAATAAAGCAGAACAATTCCCAAGGTCAAACATGCATGCGCGTGGTCTATGTGTAGTTACGATTGTGGGCGTGGTCTTGATATTTTCTAAGAGCCAGTAATATGGAAGGAGAGAACAATTAATGCTCTTGTTAGGGCCTACACACATTTTTTACATTACACAGGAATGTTTGTACTATGTACACATAAATATTAAATCTGCAAATAACCTAAATTCGGAGCTTTGTACAAAAATATGGTTATAAACTTTTTGCAAGTGGACTTTACTACCTCTAGGAAGAACGGTGGTTACAACTTGTCAGGAGCAAGGCTACAAACCAACCTGAAAATATCATTGCGTTTTTGTGTTTTCGTGCTTATAAGTTAGTTTTTGCGTTCTTTATCTACTTATATTTCTATTTATTATAAAACAGTTTTTTCAACGCTACAGAGCTACAGCATTTTATTGCAACTGTAAGTACAAGTGTCCAAGTTTAAGATTGAAAATTGTTTATAGGTTAGAATGAGCTCTAAGTAACTGAGATTTGCGACTTTCTTATTCAATATCTTTGCAGACGGCAAATTTACTTCCCCAAAGAAAAGCGATCTTCGTTGGATGAGTTTGAAGAAGAAACTGTGCGAACAATTATTTATAGATTTGGAACTATTCATAAAAGAAGACCAAGAATGTAATTGAAGCAGTTAAAGATGATGGCATTAATTTTACTGGAAAGATATGTATTTTTAGAGTGAGTTGTTCTTCAGATAATAACGAATAGTCATAAAATATTGTTGTTTGTTAATCACATAATATTTTACAGGTGCGTTATTTGAAACGAATACAACACCTACTATTCTTAGATCCTCTAATCGTTCAAATGTTTTTGCACGTTTCGAACCCCTGCCATCAACATCTACGGCCGAGGTTTGTAAACATTTGTATGTAAAGCCTCTATGACACGACGCTACATTTTACGCATTTTATAAAAAAAATATTAAGCATTGTTTCATACAGAAAATTGACTGCTACATTTTGCGCTGACTTTTCATGTAGAGTCTTGTGCAAATAAATCTGGGACAATGGTTTTTTTTATATGTAAATTGAGTTAAGATTTGAAGCATATCTCCATGGATTTCCTGCTATCAGAAAGAGTTACGTTAAATTTTGACACGTAAATGAAAATGTAGCTCTTTCTGGTAGCAGAAAATCCATGGAGATATTCTTCTATTCTCAACTCAACCTACATATGAAAAAACCATTGTCCCAGATTTATTTGCATACGACTGTACATTATTTAGAAGTTGTTCTACATTTTCTGGTAAATATGCGTGTAAAAATGTGCAGAAGTATCGTAATCAAACTAAACTGCAGAGCATGACGCGAAATGAAAACATAAACATAACCTGCATTTTATTGGCATTGTTTAACTTCCTGATTAATAATTAATACATAGTAGCTGGCTGAGGTTAATGTTAAAACATGTTACGGACGAATTAGCAGCTATTTACAGTTGAAACGCCTTCCTGCGGTGAAAGAACTGGTCAAAATTGTGAGGTGGAAATATATTTCAGCACTTAGTGCCTTCTTCAGTCTACATATATAAACAGGTTAAAAAAACAACACGTTAAAATCTTGCATATTTATAAAAAGACAGTTTTTACGGTGAAAATATCATTTTCCTCCTTACTTATGTATTAAAATCGTTGATTAAGAAAACACAAAGAGGCGACTGCTAAAAAGGGATGATTATCTGGTGTTTTAATTAAAGATCAAAAGGAAAATTCCAGGAGTTTAAGAACGAGGACCATTTATCAGGCACCATGTTGACGAAATTCAGTGATAAAGGGTAGATAATAAAATTAATTAATTACTACGCACATCTACGGTTATTTAGTAAAATAATTTTAAAAATTCGTTATCGATTGTAAAACAGTGTGTCTCCATTTTGGTTTTCGTAAAACAGGCAAAAATTAACCAAATGTAGCTTTGATTTATGGGGAATTTAATTCAGAAACATAGTAATTAAAAGCAAAAGTTTTTGTTAGCACGTCTTGCAATACAAATTTTCGTGCAGCGACATTCGTGATTAATGTGATACTCTAAACCAGGGGTCGGCAAACTACGGCCCGCGGGCCATATCCGGCCCGCCGTCTGTTTTTAATCCGGCCCGCGGGTTAATACTGTTTTTACAAGTAAAAATTGAAAATAAATCAAATTACAAGCTGTAACCACTGACATATATAAATGGACTGACTGAAGTTATAGAAAATTTTCTAAATGAAAATAACTGCCCACAACCACTATTATCTAACAATGAATGGCTATGGAAATTAGCATTTGCTGCAGACGTCATGGGATATCTTAACGCATTTAACTTCAAATTACAGGGAAAAACAGTGCTCACATGTGAACTGTATTCTATCGTAGTCATATCGCCAAAAATTTTGCATTGTTTGAAATACAATCACATTAACCAAATTTGACCATTTTCCATGCTGTAAAAATTTTCTAATATTAGCGAAATCCTCATTCCCAAAAAAATTCGAGACGGATATATTTTCTAAACTTAAACTACAGTTACAACAGCGTTTTTCGGATCTTGATGCAAATGCAAAAGACATTTCCATATTTCAAAATCCATTTGGCTGTACAATTGAGGAGCTTCCGTCAGACCTTCAATTGGAAGTGATTGAACTGCAAAATGATGATATGCTAACAATGATATTTAAAGAAATGGATCTACCCCAATTCTATAAATATCTTTCGGACGATAAATACGGCCAATTAAAATCATATGCTCGGGAATTTATATCTGTATTTGGGGGTGCTTATCAATGTGAAAGGACATTTTCGAAAATGAAGTGGCCTATGTAAAATCGAAATACAGATCATTATTAGCAGATGACCATTTGCAAACAACTTTAATGATAGGATGTACTAATTTCGAACTCCAGTATAATGAAATATTATCTCAGATAAAACAATTACATTAATCGCATTAGTACAAAAGGTAACCACTTCTATAATACGTTTATCAATAGATGGAAATATTTTATTCGTTTTTTTTTGTTAGCATGTTTAATATTACGTAAAAATATCACTTCCTAATAAAAAAAATAACCTGTTTTTTTGCTGCTCTATGAGTAGAATTGCTTAGGTACAAGTCGAGTTTGCTACCTAGCCCGCCGAGCCTACCAATTTTACGTTCTGGCCCTTTCCAAAAAAAGTTTGCCGACTCCTGCTCTAAACCTAGCCTCAGAAAATAGCTAACAAACATGTTTGGCTAATTATAAGATCTCTGTAAACGGAAGTTGTGTCAGTGTATCACACCAGATTTTTTTTGACGAGTTAATTGTAAAACATTTGCAAAGTTGGTAGCACTAATTGCCAAATAACTAACTTCGCGTTTATTTTGCTGTCAAATTCTATATGCGGAAGTATATGAGATTTTATTTTATTTATTTATTATCAGTAATAATACCACGAGGCGACTGTGAATTATCAAAAATACTTTTGCTTTCTCACGAAACGGGTTGCTTAGAAACATCACGAGCCGAAGGCGAGTGGTGTTTCTACAAAGCAATCCGTTGAGTTTGTAAGCAAAAGTATTTGATAATTCTTAAAGTCGTCGAGTGAGTATTCGATTAAATTATACCATGAATATCAATAAGGGAATTACACTAAAAATGTATTTTTCGACGACTGACATCGAAATTAGATTTTTCTCACTGTCATTTGACAACAGAAAGTTGACATTTGCCGCTGAGCGTGCGTTTTCATCACTTTGCTGCTCGCCGAGCGTTTTGGGTTTCCGTGTGAACAAAATAGGTAGCCACGTCCGAATGTTTCCTTGAAAACGCCCATCATTTGTTGAAATAATCGCGTCACATGTCATAGACTGCACGAGTAATGTTAACTTGATTGTCAATTAATTTTTGCGATAAAATGAAATTTGATATTTTCCTTTAATAATATGCTCAGTCGTCGAAAAAATAGTATGTATGTTTCGAGCTAAAAGTGCGCTTGCCGCTTTTGCATGATTGCTGGTTTCGACTTCGTCTCAACCAGCAATATTCATGCGCAAGCGGCAAGAATGCACTTTCAGCTCTTAACATACAATATACTATTAATGCGTATCCTAAAAAATTTGTTGGAAATGGCATGACATTGACAGCTGACAGCTCAAAATTGAAAACACCAAAACGATAACACCAAGGTGTTTTCACTTATTAATACGTGGCCTGAATAGGGATTTTGTGCATTATGAATGGTATAATCACATATAATCTCATAAGAGCATTAATTCTTTCTGGAAATTTTTTCCTATTAATTTGGACGTTGTTGAAATGCACGAAAAGTAAAAAATAATTTCCGGATATGAATTAATGCTCGAATGCAGATTCGGTAAGAAAATCGTAACGACACAAACCCTCACAGTTAGGTTGGTCTACCTATAGGATAGTATCTATTACTAATAAAATTGTGGCTTTCGATAGCCTAAATCTGTCTATAAATTCCATATCATCCCACATTTCCAAATGAATTCTATTACACGAAATACTTTTGGTCTACGAGACATTTCAATAATACGTAGTATATTTCATTACGAGTCTGGAAAAATCCATTTCTGGGTGTATAATGATTATAATGAACGATATTTTTTATTATACTTATCTAAAAACAACGTAGGAAAGGTATTTTCAAAGTAATAATAATACATCGTAAAAACAGTACCAAACACGATTAATATTTCAATAGCAACGATTTATTTCTTATTAATTTAGGGCACGGAAAAAAATCGGACATCGGGAAAAGTTCTGAAAAAGCCACATTTACGTCATTGCAAAAACAGATGAAAACAAGGTGTTTTCAGAGAAGTAAAATGAAAAACTTATTACATCTTCATCATCAGTTAAGAGATCATCAAATATCTGAAATATATTATCCATATCAAATAAATATAAATTTCCACAAAAATAAACACTTTTAATGATGATGTGAGGTTACGACATCGCTGTTTTACTGCACACATAAGACCCATAGAAAGCGAGATATTTGCGAAAAACTTATTTCTGTGACATTTGACCTTGAATAACTCAAAACGCAAGCGCAATATCGATGGGGACTTTTGAGATGTTATTTGAAATGTCAAAATAAAGGTGTATGCAAAATTTCAGCTCAATTGGATTTTTTCGGCAGATGCTGCGGTTGTCCATCTAATGTAACTGGACTATCTTGCGATATTGTGCAAGTCAAAGTGTGAAAATTGCTGTTGATTTTGTTAATTCTGTTATTTTGTTATTGCTATTGTCGCAATTTTTGTGTGTGTTGTTAATTCTGTTTTGAAATGTGCCATACCACAATGTTGAGTACGCCTCCGATTTATTGTGTCGTTTAGCTTAAATAAGGTTAACAATTTAATGTCAATATGATAGATGTCAAAAATGTTACCAATACAAAACTTGGAAATTACTAGATTCTACATTAGTTCTGCCATCTATGACCACTGGTTTGGATTCAAGTTGTAGTGACATCGCCATGGATATGCCATCTACGAGTGCTGGTCCAAGTTCAGACGACATCCCCATGGACATGCGAGCTATAGGTGTTGGTTCAATTTCCAGTGACATCGTAATAGGCACATATGATGAAGAGGTTTGTATTTTTGTGAATTATATGTTACAATGTTATGTACCTATTTTAATTATGGATTGCAGCTATGCTGTCACTGTAGGAAACCAGACGACGGCGAACAAATGGTAAAATGTTATGACAGAAAATTTAGAATAAAATGGTACCATTCAGCATGCCTACAATTAAAAAAATTCCTAAAGGAAAGTGGTTATGTGAACTCTGTAAATATACTGCTCCACAAATGAACTGGACCATTTGCATATATTGGTGCAATTTTTAAAAATATTTTCCAAAAGGGCAGTCATGAAATTTTTGGTAACCTTTCATGATTGTGTCACTATAAAAGCATTTCTTTTCATAAATCTGTTTAAAGAAAAGTAAGTCCATTAATAAAATATTATCATTTTAAAATTTTGAATTTTGCCCAAATATTGTTAGCACATTGCATACAAAGTATGCCGAATTGTTGCCAAAGATTTTTAAACGTTCTGGAGAGACTCAAAGAACTATTAATTAACCTTTTTTTGTGATTCCTCTTATTTTTGTGAAATATAGTTTTTTATAGTTTCATAATTTTTTAATTTTATTAATATGATTTTGTTAATTCTTCAGATGATATTTGAGAATAGTGAAATTAAATATGCTTAATATGAGTATACTATAAAACAAAAGCTTTTATATACAGTGTGTCCCCAGATAGGTAAAACGACTCTTGTGAAAGGTAAAAAATTCTCAATTTAAATTTTAATTTTTTGGGGTTCAGCCCTGCTTGGTTAAAGGCGAATTTCCAACATAATTTCAGTTCTGAAAAGTCAAGTATGCCTTGGATATTTTAAAAAACCTATTTTTCTGTGAGGTAAAGTACCTTTTATGTGGCAAATACGACAAAAAGTTATTTAAAAAAGTTGTTTAGAATCAACACATAAGCCCCTATACCAAATTTCAAAATCCTCAGCCAAATTTGATCTCTCAATTTCTTTTTATGTTTAGGTCCCAAATCAAAGAATTTTAGTTTTAACAAAGATTTTTATTGGAAAAACAAATACTTTTATCAACGCTTTTTATTTCATAATAAAAAAACTTTGTTAAAATAAAATTCTTTGATTTGGAAAATAAACTTGAAAGAAAATGTGAGAAATCAAAGTTGGCCGCGGATTTTGAAATTTGGTATAGGGGCTAGATGTTGATTCTAAACAACTTTTCTTTATAACTTTTTGTCGTATTTGCCACATAAAGGGTACTTTACCTTACAGAAAAATAGATTTTTTGAAAATTTCCAAGGCGTTCTTGATTTTTCAAAACTGAAATGATGTTAGAAATTCGCCTTTAACCAAGCAGGGCTGAACCCCAAAAAATTAAAACTTAAATCGAGAATTTTTTACCTTTCACAAGAGTCGTTTCACCTATCCGGGGACACACTGTATATATATATATTGTGACGTAATGTTATAAATACATTTTTTATGGGTGGTCCAGTACATTTGTGGAGCAGTATATAAATAAAATTATTTTGTTATTCTGTGTTGATAGAATTTGTAAATATGTTAATTGTTTATTTAGCATAAATGGCTTTGAAATATTCTTTATACTTTATCCATTGCAATTCTTTTTCATACTTAATTTAGACATTAGTTATTCTGTTATTTTGTACTGCTATGTAAATATTTTGATTGTTTATGTACCTTAAATTTATTAAAATTTTGTTATAAATTATGGAATAATAAGATTAACGATAGCAAGCTGCTTTCGCTATTAACTTTAAGAGTACCCGCTAGGCCTGTTTGTTTTTCACCGTTATTCTTTGTACCTTCTTTTTATACCAGAATTCCGATTACTGATATATTAAAGCTTGTGAATCAAATTTACATACTACTCAACATTGATTTGTCAGCTCCATACAGTATGTTTGCATCTGTTGTAAAAAAGTATTATAACTAAAATGAAACAAAATGAACTATTGATGTAACAAATATTTAAGACTTAAATTTACCAATCAGTACGGGAAGTCATAGTAACAAGTTACGGCGTCGATCCATCTTCTGCAACCATGATTAAAGTTTATTTTAGTTAGGATGATTATTTTAATTTTAATTTACATGCTATAACGCATGCATACCTGCATATAGCAGAATGTATCTACACTGCATCTCTTGTAATAAGGGTAACACCTGTTAGAGATGTCACAATAAATAAATATTAAATAGCTTCAAAATATCCGTTATGCTTTATGCATTAATAGTTATTTAACCAACAAGTGTGGTAATGAAGGTGATTAATAATCGAAACTGTTTAAAGCACGAACGAGCGATAGCGAGTGAGTGCCTTTAATAGTTGAGAGATTAATCGCCCATTAACAAACGAGTTGATTACAAAATTTTTTCGTTGACCGCAAAATCTTTTATGGCGAAAAATTTGATTAATAGAACTAACCTCCATGCAAAATATCATCAAAACGTCAAAATCACAAACACAGTTAATTAATGAAAAAGAGTGGATTAATCAAAAACAGTGTATTAATGACTTCTATTAATCCATCCCTTTTTAGGAAAAATAATTCATTAATATTGAAATTAAGAAGCGGTCAACGGAAAAATTATTTTTCATACTTAATTTAGACATTAATTATTCTTTTATGTTGTGTAGACAGCATGTGTAATTTTATTGATTGTTAATGTAGCTTACATAGTTTCGAAATATCCTTATGTTTCTTATCGTATAGGTACTATTTAATAATTTTTGCTATGTGATATTGTAATTTTGCTTTTTATTAATTTGGCGACATGCAGAAAAAGATAATCAAATAATTTTACATTATATAATAAATGGTGGTGGATAGTATTAACGTTAGATCCTTAATTAACTAATTTTAATAATTTTGTAGATATTATTATTATTATTAAAGTAAAAATAATTAGATTAACTTTGTTAATACAATTTATTTCATAATTATACAATTATAGGAGGGCATAAATTTACGAGTGCACAAGAAACTGTTAATATCTGATCTACCACAGCAACATCGTCAGTTTTCTTTTTCGCCAGGAACATAGGCATCGTTTCGTGAAGAGCTGTATTTTTTTGACAAAGGACACCAATAACGCGTTTGACGTGTATTCTGAAAAAAAGATATAATTAAGATAATTATTGTAACAATATACTTGCACTACCTCACGCTTGCTATATTCCTGGTTGATTCTACATCCCTTGGATCAAGCTGCCGTATCCCTTTTAGAAAAGCAGGCGTAATCACTGTGGCCATATGTAGTCCTACGGAGTCTTTTATTAAAAAGCCACGATCTGCCAATACAAAATCTTCTGGCAAGAGATTGTTTAAAATCCCACAAATGTTAGACCTTTATCGCTTATTCTGCCACCATATCCATGTGATACAAATGATATTGATCCAGGAGGAATGATGCCTATTAGTACCGTTACCGTATTATGTTGTTTGTACGTAGATCATGTAGTACATTGTACTTCAAGGCTACTTGATTTTTTCACTCTCATCTCAAAACAATCGATTATTACTGAAATCTTGTTGCCAAATGCTACCTTGAAGCATTCTGGCATTGATTTAATCAGCTGATCTCGTTCAGGCCAAATAATAACATTTTTCATCCGAAGATGCATAATATTCAATGTGGTATAAAATACTCTGGAAATTGTTTGTACGCTGACGTTAAACATGTATGCCAATAAACTAAAATCTAAATGTAATCTAAGTTTTATCACCGTTATCAAAAACATGGATCTAAGCATGTTTTACGTACTGAATTAGGAATAAATATATATAATTAAATGTGAACTGTATATATTCTATATTGTATGTATTTGGTGTAGCATTTGCCATAGTAGACGTGTGTAAAAGAATTTTTTTTTGTAATGTCAACGTCATTCTTCCATGCTCACGTAAAACTTTTACATTCACCGGAAAACTCTCACTTTTCTTAACTTGTAGAACAATTCTTTCCGCAATTTTTTTTTACTGCGTTCCAACGTCGTATTAATTAGGACGCCTTCCAGAGGCGAGCGTTTCCTTTCCAGAGACTTTCCATTTGAAAAAATATTTTTTGGAACTTTTCCTTACTGCCAATCTCTAGCGTGCTTATAAAACTCTCTTTAGTGCAACAAAAGTTATTAAAGTCGTCGTACATTTTAAATGCGGCATATGCCGCGGGTTTCAGCTAGTATGAAATAACCCGCACGGGCCACAACGTAATAAGTTTTTGCATTGCAGTACCTATTTCTTCCGTTTGACATAAAATGGCCATTACGTATTTTTATGGAGATTTTGGACATGGCTGTCCTCAATGCATATATACTTTGGACAGAGCAGAATCCGAAATAGAAAAAAAAATAATAGAAGTCGTAGGAAATGTTGTCTTCTTGAATTTTCAACTGATTTAGTTGAGCCGAACTTATATAGTCCAGTCGTTGAAGGTTTTCCGCTCCGAATTCTTTGAACCTCGACCGATTGACGTGAAATTTGGTGAGTGGTTAGGGGATGGCTCAAGGAGCAAAAGTGACATAGCGCCGAGGTGCGCTTTTACCCTGAGAGTGAATGCCACCTGTTCTCGGAGGTGGAAATGTGTTTACTCAAAATAACCCCGTAAATGGATAGAGGGACAAATTCTAAGTAAAAAATGTTCTATATAGTTTTTTCGATAGATCGATATTTTTCGAGCTATTTGCGATTGAAAACTTAGATTTTTCGTTATAAAAATGTATGTTTTTGCACGGTTTTTCGCGAATAAGTCGAAAACTTCGCGTTCTATCAAATAAGTTGTAATAACCAGAAATAAAGCTTACAAAACAGGAAAGAGATTGGTTTTTTTATGAATGCTCTAGGTCCAAAATAAAAGAAGTTATGGCTCGTTGAAGATTTTTTTTTGCAACAACTTCGTTCGAAGTAATCAACGTTAATTAACGAAAACCGATGCATCTTTCGGGAAAAACGTATAGAACATATTTGTAGTGATTGAAAAGACCTTTAAAATGAGCACTGTTAAAAGTCGATTGCATTATAACTAAGCGAGTTACGATGCAAAAACGGTGGGCCACTCGAATTTTTGAAAAAAAATGTACGATAAAACCCCAGCCATTTCACTAGAATTGATATTGACCATTATCCCTTTACAAATTACTTTATTTTAGTATTACTTATGTAGTCCAAAAGTTTGGGCGGGTTAGAATGCGTATTTTTCGAAAAAAATATGATGAAAATGGAAAACGTATTTTTCAAATTTCTTAAAAAAATACCTTATTTTGAAAATACCTAAAACTAAAGAAAAAAACGTAAAAAATAATATAGTACAAAATTGTGGATTTTTTCTTAACGAACATTTTAGTTTTTCTTTTATTTCTGCAAGAAAAAAAATAACGGAGATATAAATGTTGAAGTTTGCATTATAGTGCACGCACCACCCCTCCCGGTCCCGAGCCCTCCAATCCTTTACTTTTTGAATATGCAAAGTCTGAGCATGTCGAAAAACTTTTGGATTACACAAGTAATACTAAAATAAAGTAATTTGTAAAGGGATAATGGTCAATATCAATTCTGGTGGAATGGCTGGGGTTTTAGCGCTCATTTTTTTTCAAAAATTCGAGTGGCCCACCGTTTTTGCATCGTAACTCGCTTAGTTATAATGCAATCGACTTTTAACATTGCTCATTTTAAAGGTCTTTTTAATCACTACAAAAAATGTTCTATAAGTTTTTCCCGAAAAATGCATCGGTTTTTCGTTAATTAACGTTGATTACTTCGAAAAAAGTTGTTGCAAAAAAAATCTTCTTCAACGAGCCATAACTTCTTTTATTTTGGACCTAGAGCATTCATAAAACAACCAATCTCTTTGCTCTTTTCTAAGCTCCATTTTTGGTTATTACAGCTTATTTAATAGAACGCGAAGTTTTCGAATTATTCGCGAAAAACCGTCCAAAAACATGCATTTTTATCACGAAAAATCTAAGTTTTCAATCGCGAATAGCTCGAAAAATATCGATCTATCGAAAAAACTATATAGAACATTTTTTACTTAGAATTTGCCCCTCTATCCATTTCCGGGGTTATTTTGAGTGAACAATTTCCACTCCCGAGAAGGGGTGGCATCCACTCTCAGGGTAAAAGCGCACATCGGCGCTATGTCACTTTTGCTCTTTGAGCCATCCCCTAACCACTCACCCAATTTCACGTCAATCGGTCAAGGTTCAAAGAATTCTGAGGTAATAGCATATTTTTACCTTCAACGACTGGACTAATAGCACGCACAAATGCCAGTATTAATCATCATAATTTTTTAAAGGAGCTCTTGAAATGTTTCCAACAAAAAAACAATGAAGTAAATGCTGCGGTACTGCCAGAACGCAAGTCAAATACCAGTCGAAGGTGCAACTTTTGCCCAAGAGTTCGTCACAGAATTTTTTTTCGTGAGTAACTTGTTCTAAATCAGTATGCGCAATACGCAGAACAACAGAAACTACATCATATTGTCCAAACTGCAAACCCAACGACAATAAAGAACAATGATAAACAAATATTTTGTAACTTTTTTTATAATTTTTGCATACCTATTTAACCTTATATTTAGTTTGTATTTTTGAATAAAATTTTGTGCTAAAATTCTTAAATGTCGTTCATAACAGAAAAGAATTAATAACAAAGCCCAAATTGGCTATAGACATGAAAAACCAGTGGGGTATCCCAAATACCCCGCTTGGGTCCTAATGAAGGTTTTAGAGCACGGGTACAGGAGGGTTAAACCAAGCGAGTCGTTGACGATCCACACACTTTTTTACATTTTCTTCTCGTTTTATTATTTATTTTGGCTTCAAAAACCATTATCTGTAAATTTATTTTTTACTGTATTAATGTAAATCAAACACAGATTATATGGGCAGAAAATTATATTTTTCAGATGAGGCAAGATGACAATATGAATATTTTTGCATACACCTTGGCCTAACTAAAAACACAACAAAAACGTACAGTCGTGTGCAAATAAATCTGGGACAGTGTTTTTTTCACATGCAGATTCAGTTAAGAATTGAAGAATATCTCCATGGATTTCCTGCTATCAGAAAGAGTTACATTAAACTTTAACAGGTACTGAAACCCGTAACTCTCTCTGATAAGAGGAAATCCATGGAAATATTCTTCAAATTCTTAACTGAATCTGCATGTGAAAAAAATACTGTCCCAGATTTATTTGCACACGACTGTACATACCGAGTGATTTTTTTTAAAACTCAATTGCAGCAGGCCCTGGATAGCCTGAATCAGTTGGCAATACTGAAACGTATTGTTGGGGACACTGTAAGTCTATGTCAAATTCGAGGTTATCAGGTTACGTTTTGCGTCAGTTTTGACAGAAACTGACGCAAAATCTAACCTGCTAACCTCGAATTTGACATGGACTTACAGCGTCACCAACAATACATTTCAGTACTGCCAACTGATTCAGGCTATCCAGGGCCTACTGCAATTCAGCTTTTAAAAAATCACACTACTACCACTGATAAACATGAACAGTTTGATTTATTTTGTTCATGTTATTGAGGGTCTACTGTTTAGTGGCGTAATTATGTTCACCATAAATGCCCTGTATATTTCTATAGTTCAAGACAGTTTAAATCTACATCACATTTCCAAAAAAACGATGGCGTAACCTCACTTTCTCAAAAACTACGTTCGATACTGCGGCATTTTTTCTTTTAAAACGTTAGCAAATTAGCTAATTTATGTAAATTTGCAACAACACCAACACCTTTTTAAGATTTTTATTGAAATAGGTACACATTAGAGAAAAGCGTCATTTTTCGACAATAAACTGCGAATGTTTGCCGCACCTTTTATCTTAACTCGCCTATACAGTAAGAGAGCCACTATAATAAATTATTGCTGTATTTTCTAGCATGTCAGAAGTTATTAATCTTGTCATATCAAACATCAGGCGTAAGAAAATGGCCATAAGGAATGCATTAGAGTCGTCCTGCAGAGAGTAGAAAATACAGCAGTAACTTTCTATTGCGGCTCTCTAACTAGTAGTGTTGTTTTATAAACAAGAGTATTTAATTATTGCTTCTTGCCACGATCTCTGGCTCCAAATGCAACATCACTGATAGGGCGAGACGGTTAGTGAATTTCTGGTGCTTCATATGAAGCATCTCTATCAGCTACCCGGAACAGCACTCACACAAACCATAAAAATTTGCATTTTGAATTTAAAACCTTCAATTAATAGTAACACCACAATAAAATAAACCTTACAACACTACAGCAGAGTCTTCGCAAAATATATATTTTAAATATTGTTTATATAGTAACAATATAAATACACATTGCAGATGTTAAATACTGCTGAATTTACTTCGTATTTCTCATTAATTTGACAAATCGGAAGAGTTAGAATAGCTTACAATTTTTTATGCAATGTTAACAGTAGCAATACCTAACCCTTTTGAGTCTAAAAGATAACGCTCAATTTATAATTGTATAATTATGAATACTATGGTTATACACTCACAAATTCTGGGAAACAATCTTTCAGCTTCGATTTAATCTCCATCGCAAAAGAATTTGACTCGTCATTAAGACTGTAATACTGACACTGAGAGTTCTTTGCTGTGCCATCAAGACAGATTCTACAAACTACACCCATTGCTGTCGGATTTCAGCTCTTTGTACAAATAACAATTAATTCAACCGCAAAAATAGCGCGATTTGGTAATTTTCACTAAAGTTAGGTTAGATTCACTTGTGTCACTTATATACCAAGCTCGCGTAAACGAACTACAGAGATTTTAAAATTCTACAATTAGATGTTTGGATAATTTTTGTTTGGTAATTTACATTTTGATATTTACTCTGCATTTTATAAATTTGCTTATTAAGAATTATAAAAAAGGTAGCGATTTATTCTAATTACATTTTGAAAAAACTAGCAGCTGGAGTGCAGCAGGTGAATGAGTGATAATTTTGAAAATGAAAAAATAAAAGACTGTAATAGAGAGATCATAATAGTTACAGTCGCGGCCATAAAAACCGGGACAGTTTTTTACCTAATTTTCAAAATGCGAAAAGAAGTGCTGACACTGACAATTCTAATTAATAAATGTCATCAAAAGTCATTATTCAGATCTAAACAATGACTTTTGATGACATTTATTAATTAGAATTGTCAGTGTCAGCACTTCTTTTCGCATTTTGAAAATTAGGTCAAAAAACTGTCCCGGTTTTTATGGCCGCAACTGTATTTACGTATAGAAGGCCGGAAGAGTAAGATTACGCCCGCAGCCAAAATTTGAGGCCCGACGGAGGAAGGCCTTTAATTGGCTACGGATATAATCTACTTCCGGCCTGAGGTACGTACAGGGTGGCCAGATAAGAATGCAAAGTGCTGTATCTCGGAAACTATTCGTCGTAACGACTTTCGGTAAAAAAAATATGACCAAAGTGGCCAAAAAAGACCGTGGAAAATATTTTCAGATTTCCAAGATGGTCGCCAGGGGTCGTAACCGCCATCTTAAACTTTTAATGTGATTTTTCACTGAAATCCACCTAGTAAATATTACCAAAAAATATATGGTTTCTAAAGCTAAGCTTTACTCGAGTAATTTTTGTTTAACACTTTTTGATGTATCTATTAAAATAAAGTGGTGGGGGGTAATTCAATGTTTTTTTAAAATAAACAGCTGTAACTCCTAAACCACTGAACGGATTTTAACAAACTTGGTCTTGTTGGAAAAAGCATTTATTGTTCCATGAAACCCATCTTACCTGTGATATGTCTAATTATTAGTGATGCCGCTAGAGCGTGCTTTTTGATATAATAACAAATTTGCAAAATTCTCTAAAAAAATAAATGCAATAATATGACTTTTTTCATAAAAATGTAGTGAAATGATACCTAAATAGGCTAATAAAAACCATATCTTGATATCTTATTCGTAGCCTGAAATATCGACTACAAAAAATTTAGTTATCATCTAATTTTAAAAAGACGCTATTACACCGGTTTTTATTGTGATTTATTTGTCTTTTTTCAAGATTCAATGATAAAATTTCGTAATTTAATAATTTTTAAATAATAAAAGTATTCTTAGTTCAAAAAATTTTTAAAAAACGTGTAGGGGCATAATAATCAATGCAGCTAGTATGCAAGTGCAAGGTAGGCAGAATATGAAGAGTAGGCCATGGAGGAAAAATAAATGCCTAAAATCAACTTGTCAACAAATATTAAAATTACACTTATAGAGACAGTGTAATTTGTGTTCGTTGCACACACAAGTAAGGCCTTGAAACTATTAAAATGCCTTTTACAAATGATGAAGCTGTCGATATGATTGCGGTATATTTGGAATGTCTTCAAAATGCGGCATTGGCTCAAAGAGTATACAGAGCTCGATATCCAAATCGGCGTTTACGCGATGCGGAATTTTTCCGCGTTTAGTGCAAAATTTGCTTAATACTGGCAGCTTTCGACCTCAGTTGCGAAGACACTCTGCTAGAACAACGGAAGACAATATTGTTAATGTCTTAGCAGACGTGGAATTGAATGTCCACATTAGTACGAGAGCAATGTCTCGCGCGTTGGGTATATCACGTACTACTATTCTAAACATTTTAAAGGATCACAGGTAAGTTTTTATGTCACTAAAAATACTACCTTACATGTTTCACAATGTGTTTGTTATTTCAAATTTTTAGACTGCACCCATATCATATGGTTTTACATCAAGCCTTAAATCACGAAGACTTTGACCGACGGATAGATTATTGTCATTGGATGTTGGGCATGATTAGGGAAAATAGAGAATTTTTATCCGAAATTCTTTGGACGGATGAGGCCACTTTTAGAAGTGATGGAAACATTAATTTGCATAATATGCATTATTGGTCTGACAACAATCCTCACTGGTTGCGCGAGGTCCAACATCAACGCCATTGGAGTCTCAATGTGTGGTGTGGCATCCTGGGCGCAACTATTATAGGTCCCTATTTCTTTGATCAACCACTAAATGGTGCCGTGTTCCTTGATTTTCTGGTAAACCAATTGCTTATTTTATTAGAAGATGTGCCCTTCCAATTACGGCAAAATATGTTTTGCAACTAGACGGTTGCCCAGCACATTTCTCAAGAAATGTGCGAGAACATTTAGATCTAACATATCACCAGAAGTGGATTGGGCGAGGAAGTCTATTTCTTTGGCCACCCCGATCCTCAGACCTCACCTGTTTGGACTTCTATCTATGGGGTCGGTTGAAAGATATTGTTTATCAAATTCCACCAACAACGAGAGACAACATGAAAATCCGAATACAGGAGGCCATTCGTAGCCTTTCAAGAGCAGAAATTGAAGCTGCTGTGGTGTCCACGCATGAGCGGCTCCAACAATGCATTGAGTGTGATGGAAGACAGTTCCAGCATTTAAGGAGGCATTAGTTTTATTTCAAAATTGGCCCTTTTTTCTTATTATGCCCCTACACGTTTTTTTTATTATTTGAACTAAGAATACTTTTATTATTTAAAAATTATTAAATTATGAAATTTTATCAGTGAATCTTGAAGAAAGACAAATAAATAGCAATAAATATCGGTGTAATAACGTCTTTTTAAAATTATATGATAACTAAATTTTCTTTCTTCGATATTTCAGGCTACGAATAAGATATCGAGATACGGTTTTCACTAGCCTATTTAGGTATCATTTCACTACATCTTTATGAAAAAAAGTCATATTATTGCATTGAATTTTTTAGAGAATTTTGCAATTTTCAGTTATTATATCAAAAAAACGCGCTCTAGCGGCATCACTAAGAATTAGACATATCACAGGTAAGATGGGTTTCATGGAACAATAAATGCTTTTTCCAACGAGACTAAGTTTGTTAAAATCCGTTCAGTGGTTTAGGAGTTACAGCTGTTTATTTACAAAAACATTGAATTACCCCCACCACTTTATTTTAATAGATAAGTCAAAAAGTGTTAAACAAAAATTACTCGAGTAAAGCTTAGCTTTAATAAACATATATCTTTTGGTAACATTTATTAGGTGGATTTCAGTGAAAAATCACTTTAAAGGTTTAAGATGGCGGTTACGCCCCCTGGTGATCATTTTGGAAATCTAAAAATATTTTCCACGGTCTTCTTTTTGCCACTTTAGTTGTAAAATTTTTTACCGAAAGTCTCTACGACGAATAGTTTCCGAGATACAGCACTTTGCATTCTAATTTGGCCACCCTGTACAACGTTTTACGCACAACTGCATGAAACAAACACTTAGAATAAATTTAGGTTTTTTTAATACCAAAAATTGCTACCACAGTTAAAGTGCCGGGCGGTAAAGTAATTTGGGGGCAGCAAAGTTACTTTACCGCCCGCGTTTTTATTTTACCGCCCTCAAATTACTTTACCGCCCGCCGGGCGTGAATTTGTACTTGCGGTCGTGGTAACTAAGATATAAACTTTTATTTTCAGCCTGGTTGTGCGTAAATGATAAAACGTGGGCAGTGAAATTTGGAAATCTAGTGTGCTAATTTTGACGCTTTTGAGCATTGACGTTCTCGATGTAGTTTTGAATTTTCACGTTGCATTAATTCAGGGCTAAATGGCTTCCCTTTAAATTTCAGATAGGTAGATTCCTATACTATGATAATTCTTTAATATGTGTCACGCCACTGCTACTGTCAGATTTGGTTTTCTAAACATGGTTGCCAACGGTGTTAAATGAATTGCCTATATTACACTGTTTTTTTCTGTCTGTAGCTTTTAATGGGCTGGATAATTTTCGTAGTACAGTAAAGTTGGTGTATGAAAGAAATTTGTTTTATCTTTTTCTGAAACTATAATTGTATATACACTGCATTTCATAAGAAATGAACCACCCCGAAGGAGTTAACGCAGAACTTCGAAATTACGTAGAAATGGGTAGTGCATGGAGACAAACAAATGATTACAGTTTCAAAAACAAATGACAACATTTATTGAAAATAGCATTAATAATGTGTTGCATCTCCGCGTACTCTTATGCATTCAGTAACCCTTCGTGGCATGCTGGAAATCAGATGGTCGATTACCTCTTGGGACAGCTCATTCCAGACTATCTGTAGCTGTTGACGTAATTCCTCTAAAGTGTTGGAAGGGTGGGGTAATCGACGCAGTTTCCTGTCCATCATGTCCCAGACATGTTCAATAGGGTTTAAATCCGGGGATCTTGCCGGCCAAGGCAAATGCAGAACATTGTTTTGTGCTAGGAACTCTAATGTTATGTGAACAGTATGAGGCCGCGCATTATCGTGTTGGAAGACGGCCCTTGGAAGGTCTCGGGGGAATGGCACTAACACTGGCTCCAAAATGGTGTCAATGTAACGGTGCGCGTTTAGAGTGCCCTGAATGAATATCAAGAGAGACCTGCCGCCGTAACGTATTGCTCCCCACATCATTACACCAGGAGTTAAAGCCGTGTGGTGAAGCTGAACAAACTGTAAATTTTGCCTCTGACCTCAGGTCGTCTGATTCGTAAACGTCCGTCAGAATGCCATAAGCAAAATCGGGATTCGTCCCTGAAGACGATAGCTTCCTATTCATTGCTCCAATGTTGTCGGTTTTGGCTCCACTGCAGTCTGGTATCTTTATGTTGTTGAGTCATAGGAAGACGAAAATAAGGACGATATGAGCGTAACCCAAATGTGCATATTTGACGATAAATTGGGCTCATAGACACTCTACGACCAATTGCTCTTACCCAATTGATTGCAACAGCTCGCGTTGGTTCTACTGGGTCCTGAATTGCACTTCGCCTTAACAGCCGATCTTCGCGTGCTTCTGTCACTCTAGGACGTCCTCTGCCTCTACGACGAGTCTCTAGATGTTCTTCCTGCCAATCCACTCAAGTCCGTCTAATAGTGGCGTGAGGTCGGCCCATGCGCCTGCCAATTTCCCGAAAGCTTAAATCAGCATCATGCATTCCGATAATTCGTTCTCTTCCAAAGTGCTTAAGATGGCGAAAATTTGCACGTCTTCTAACTCGTGGCATTTTTTAGGCACTAACTTTACTAATGCAGTAACAACAATCACAAACAAACTGCGAACTACTCCGAAAAATACGATCCAACAAAAGACAATTTCAGGTTCTAACAGATAGATAATTTCTATCAGCAGTGACAGATGGCCTTCAAAATTTAATCATTTGGTTGTCTGCATGCACAACCCATTTCTACATAATTTCGAAGTTCTGCGTCAACTCCTTCGGGGTGGTTCATTTCTTATGGAATGCAGAATATATATAATATATATTTACGGGAAATAATTCTAATCTCTAACCATTTTTCCTACATTTATTTTACCAGTGATTATTTTGATTTTGTTTCTTACGGCGATTTTAGTTGCCAGTTGAAATTGCTAAGTAAGTACCAGACAAACCATGATGGGGTTCTATATGTGCTTCAACCACCTCATTGCAGTTCGGCTTCTTTTGCCTATAATGATGGAGTGCATAACGTGACGTGGCGTAATATAGATACCAGTTCATTGACAACTATCTCCGTTTTTAAAATACAAGTGAACAACTTTACTGAACATAATTTTTTAACGTTCAAGATAAAATACCATTTTCCTACATATGCGGTGGACATCAATTGGCAAACGATTCTGCTAAAGAATAAATCTGCTGTCTTGAAGAAGCTGCTCGCACCCTCAGATAATTCCTGCTGTATATCTACCATTGTTTTAAACACCCTATTATTATTAGTTATACAGGCTGATTTTTTTATCATGTAACAACTTGTAGGCAACCCCATGCATTATGCATGCTTCTGCATAATGGGTTGTTACATGATAAAAAGATCAGCCTGTATTGTGTATGTCTGTAACGTACTTCTTCATATGTTGGCATTATAACAATTTAGTCTAACCATTGCATTTTTTGTATCTTGAACAGCGAAAATAAAGCTTTTGTACATTATTTGTACCTTTAATTAGTTATTTTAAATAAGACCCGGTAGTCTAGCCGTAAAGATACCCCTACCTAGGTTCAAATCCTAGTCGAGTCATAATTTAGACATGAAGTATCCTAGGCTGTGTGCAGTCTTACTTCATGCCTAAATTTTTTAAATTGTGTTACCCTTGGACGGCTGCTCTAAGCAGCACTATTAAGGTAGCCTTGAAAGTGGGCTTGACCTTGAAAGTGGGCTTGACCTTGAAAGTGGGCTTGACCGTGAACGTGGTCTTGACCTTGAACGTGGTCTTGACCTTGAGCGTGGGATTGACCTTGAACGTGGCCTTGAAAGTGGCCTTGAACGTGCCATTGATCTTGACCGTGGTCTTGAACTTAGCCTTGGCTTTTAACTCAAGGCCAAGTAGTGAGGGGGGGTGGATCCAGGTCGGTCCTCTACTTTCAAATATGAACATAAAGTAGTTAATACAGAAATAATTAGACTATGTTATGTCAGTTTTAAATTTTCGCATTTATAATAAACATTCGCGCCGCAGATATTATACTGAAATGCGGCCCTGTTTGTCGTAAATATCCGTACCTGGTTGATCAAGTTGCAATTCGAAGCAGTGTTGCTAGCGGTGAACGCATGAAATAATCTTGAGACATGCCAGGAGTGATATAGTTATTTCAAGATAGGAGTTGTCGAGATAGCATATAAAGCGGTTTAAAATTTTCAACGCCATAAGTGCGAGCGAGACTCCGTGGTGGTTAGGCAGAGCCTCGATTTGGCTGGATTTGGAGGGAAATTGCGTCTGTTTGACAAGTTGTAAGTGTGAAAACGAGAAATTGAGCATCCAGATTCGAACGAACGTAGGTTTGTCACCTCGGTTTGTGAGTGTAAAATATGGATGCTTGCTACGGGGAGCTATTCACCGTTGAATTTTCGCATCGTGGTGTAATGCGCGCCTTTCGGGTTTGATCCCGGAGTTATTAGTGCTAGTTTTCCCTTGTTAAAAATTATCACGCTTTGGAACTGTGTTCCACGGAAGTGGACTACCGTAGCTCATTATATCGCTGTCGCAATTTGACCCGGGGTGTACAGCCTTATCGTTTACGTTGTTCGAAGTGACCTTCCTGCAACCGCTTTCTACCAGCCTACTCTCGTGAGGTCCGACCTGCTGTTAATCAACCTTTGTTTGGCACGCCACATGGCTGTTTGAATCAGTTTGCAGTTTCGTAGGACAGGATTCGTGGCAATGTCTACTCTCTCACGATTACCCAGCCCATGTGCCCATGGTAGTTTGCTCCAGCGTTATATTATCTATGGCTCCAGCACATGTATAAAAATAATAAGCATCCGTTCCAAAGTTAATTATTTCAGGTTTTTCTATTTTTCTTTTTCTTGTTTTTAAGTCAAATTTATAGAACTGTTAGAAGTAATCTCTTTGTTCTGAGTAACTCATAATAATACAGAAAGTTGTAAGTAAAACAAACAAATAATGAAAACAAAACACTAGCCTACTAAATCTACACTGCTATGTTTAATTCTTTGATCAGGGATATCTTTGAAATCGATGATTTTAGGGCATATGTTTATTAAAGTTTTTCTCTTACTTTTGTATGCAGAATAACTCCCTTATATTTGCAATTTTGAAACACGCTGTATAAAAACTTGTTATGAAACTTAGTTTGATTAACGAATAATTAGTAAACAAATATACCCTCACGTAACTATTCTCAGCCTGACCGGGGTCAAGCTAGATTCAATCAACTAAAGACTGCATAAACCTCCGGTGGCGCCTGGCATTTCACTATTTTGACTAACCCGAAGCAGGACCGGACTTGACAAGTGCCGTAGACCACCCTTCCCGATAGCTAGCCGTGGAAATTGAGCGCTTTAATAGCGTTGCCTCCCAATGCTAACTGGCCTGTGATAAGTGCGGTCTAGTGTTGTCGTAAAATCCCGTTTGTGTCGTAATAACTAGTTATTACCTACGAAAAATAATTACATTGTTCTAAACATTTACAAATGTGGCAAAAGGATATTATTATTAATGTTAAAATACGCTACTTTCTAATTGAGTACAAATTATTGGGCTTCTTCTTCCAAGAACTTATTTATTAAATGCATTCATACAAATTTGTTTTACAAAGTAAGACACATTTCGTTGAAACCCCTAACCACACAAATATTTAACAACCGCTAAATACGTATTTCGACAGCTAAGCTGTCATTTTCAATAAGAGTACTTTCACTGGTGATTTGGTGAAGAGCGTATCTTCGGTCAACTTTGTCGTGTTAGTTTCTCTCCAACACTGTTGAAAATGACAACTTAGCTGTCGAAATACGTATTTAGCGGTTGTTAAATATTTGTGTGGTTTGAGGTTTTCAACGAATTATGTCAGATTCAAACCACCGGCTCCAGCAGTGTTTTATTTATTACAAAGTAAGAGTTAAACTAAATTTTATCGCAAAATTAAAGAACGCAGACACATAGTCTAGCACAGTGGTGCTCATACTTTTGTCTATAAAGATTTACCAACAAACTTTTATACAATCGGCAATCGACACTTGTTAATAAAAGGTTTAATATAAGTATGCACCCGTAGATATTAGTGCTAGCAAAAATTTAAGATTGTAAACCGGTTAACCGGTTTACTGAAAAAAACTGCTTTTAAATAATCCGATTAACCGGTTTATCAAAAAACCACGGTTAACCGGAACTGATTAACCGTTAAACTATTTATATTCTCTTGACTTGTTAAACGGTCATTACTGTCGTCTGAAGTGACTCAGTAAATGAGTCTTTACAGGCCAGGTGCCTGTAAAATGTTATTGTTGTCTGAACTGACCTGTAAAAGAGTCTTTACAGGCCAGGTGCCTGTAAAATGCTGCCATCGCGACTTTACAAGCACCTTGTTTTCTAATAATCACATCCTTCATTAATCACTAATATTAATTTTTAGGATGTTCCCCAAGAAGAAATAAAACGTTGTGCGCGGCTCGTTTGCAATTAGCCTTTATTGGGGCTCACCGGATTACAGGGCTCGCTCCTACGTCGCTCTCCCTACAAATTATCCGGCTCGCCCATAAAGGCTAATTTACTAAGCTTGCCACGTAAATAACTATTACCAACTAGGCAGCTAGTAGATACTAGCTAATTTATTGGTAAAAATAGTAAGGTTGCAAATCAAACTATGCTATAATACAAGTTTCTTTTACTATAAAAGAGAAAGTACAAGACAAAAGTAAGCCAGATTATGAGATAGCATGCGCCGCTGATTGCGACACCAGTGACGGCTCGTGTAAAATTTTTATGGTAAATTGCATCTACACTGTTTGAAAATTAGTTTATCTTCACATGAAATTAGTAAATAATACATATAATATAACTATAGGAATTTATTGCTTTATTTAAAGTTTTTCTTCGAGCGAAATGATTGTTAATTTTATTCATGCTATCATGGTGAATGCCGGATGCGTAATGCACTCCAGCAACTGCGTGATAAATGGGAGGTAACATAATTATTAAAACAAGTAACAATTAATACAATAATATGGGAACTATCAATTAATTCAAATAAATGTAATTCAAATTATACACTCGTGCTTGTGACCTTCCCTACAAATGAAATCGCAGGATGCCGGGTCACCCTACGTGCCAAAGTTGTAAACATTGAAATCAGTTACTAGAGGCACGTGCTATTGCAGCCCCGGTCAGACTGCTTAAGCCAAACGTGAAGCGACCCAGATTCAACGCCTAACAGCCGATCTTTAAACTCGCGCCATTCACTGCTCTCCGCCCGTCGCACCCCATAAGCTGTCGAAAAGCTGGGCCGCTTCGATCTGGTTCCAATGCGTCCGTGAACACAAGCAAGCGCATAGGGTACAGTTTATGTTTATGAAATAAAAATTATTCGTGCTCTGTTTAAGCTTTAAAATGGGAAGGTGATGCAAACTAAGTAAAAAAAATCTTTTGGAATAAAAAAGTGCAGTGACTGACGTGTTATGATAAGGCCATGACTCTTTGGTTCCTTCTGGGGAGCCGCTACTGACCGACGCTCAAGCTACTGATTGGTAATTTAAGTTTACCCTTGTCACTTGAAAGTCTTAACAATATTAAACATTTTTGCTGTATCTATAGAATAACTGCCATCGACCTAAAGGTCTTTCGCGATCGACCGGTCAATCGTGATCGACTGTTTCGCCACATCTGCTCTAGAAGGTCATTCACTCAATTTTTTGGATTTCAGGAATATGAGCATATTCAATCAGGTAAATCAAATATTGGTTTATAGAATCTATGTACAATTGAAAAGTGTCTGTTAATAGTTATAATGCATGCTACAAATGAATGACGATGAATTTTATCCATAAAGGGAAAACTTTAGTTAATGGGGCAAAGCCGAGTGAGATCATTTTCCCGAATGGATACCTAAAATCTCTTTATTCACGTGTAGCATATCAAAGGTTTTCCAATATCTACATTTAGTTATATAAATAAGTTTTGAAAATGAATAAATAATTTCAAATAAATAGCATGTTACCCGTTTTTGTACTAGTTTCCGAGGTAGCACGTATTTATTTTGTTAGTTGCTATGAATTATGAACTATTTTATTCACTAGTGAATAAAGTAGCATTTTATCCACACTCATCGTTAAAATATTACTTTATCATGGAGATTATCGTAAATAAAATACAGCTTTACAAGCAGAGCTGAGATAGTTACTTTTAAAATGTAACTAGTTACAAGTTACAAGTTACTTTTTAAAAGGTATCTATGTTACTTGGAAAAAGTTACTTTTCTTAAAAAAGTATCTAAGTTCCTAAAGTAACTTAGTTACTTTTAAAAAGCAACTTACAGTTTCTAAGTTACTTCTTATTTAAATTAAACTAAAAGGATTCAAAATAATAAAAATCAGGATTTTCTGTGCATCGCCAAAATACCTATGCTAAAATAAAAAAGCAAATAAGGATCATATAATAAAATAAAACACCATACTCTAGCTAAATAGCTATAATAGACACAAGTCAAAACAATAAAACATATCGTATCCTATATCTGGAGCCTGGATCTGGCGAAACATTAGTAAATCAAGTAGTTTATAAGTAAATTATAATAATAGAAATAAAAATATTACAAAAACAAACGGAAACTTTAATAATGAATTGTTTCACACATAAACAAAATATGTTATTCTCAAAAACACCAAATTGACCAAATAACTATTTCTTTTGGAATTGACCAAATTTATCTAGTACATTAAATGAGTTTCTTTCATGCGATCGCCGCGACGGGCCAGTTTGGGGAGAGAGAGTTGAGCTTAACCGTAACCGATAATGCGTAACTGGTGATCAGGTATCTAAGATACTTTTTTGTATTTTAAGTTACTTTTTGTAACTAAAGTTACATCTTGTAACTAAAGTTATGTTTTGTAACTTAAGTTACTTTTCTAAAGTAACAGTTACAAGTTACTTCGTAAATGTAACTAAGTACAAGATACTTTTAAGTTATTTAAAAAAGGAACTAAGTTACATTCAAGTAACTAGATACTTTCAAGTAATTTAGTTACTAGTTACTCCCAGCTCTGTTTACAAGTAGGTACGTATTGGAAAAAAGTAGTGGTCCTCATGTAAATTTGAGAATATGATTCCTTCATTTATTTCGCCAGTTCACATCGAGCCACGTTCGCGAGTGGACATAATCTGTGCGCTCCATGTGAAATAGTTTAAATTGTGTGTTATCACCATCATTTCAAACCAGGTTTTATTTATTATTTATTATTTACCTATTGTTGCAATGGGTGTGAGAGCGAGGATACGGAAGCTCTAACCTTCCGCCTTGCAGGCCAAGCTCCTTCATGGGGTGTTAATGCCTCACCATTATTATTTTATTATTGTTGCAATAATTGCTATATCGGTACTGAGGAATTGATTCGCCAATGCGGCTAGCCACTGGCTACGCCAGGCCGCACACATAAACTTTTGTATAAATTTTGTTTTGTTGGACCTATCCGCAGTAAAATGAATAACGCGTTTATCAAAGAACCAACGTTAGTTTTTAACACAAGTATTCCTATGAAAGGTGTACAATTAACAGCTGTCACTAATACTAACACTAACGGAAATAAACGAACAATAAGCTCCCCATCCACAGATAATCAGAATAAGAAATACTCTTTCGATAGCACTGAACTTCTTGCCAATAATAAATATTATCTCCCTGCCCACATTGACCCTGCTAAAGATACCACTAGTACAGATTCAGAAAAATCACCCGCTAAATCCCGAAAAATACCTCCGATATTTCTTCAAGGTGCTAACAATTATCAAGCTGTAGTTACAGACATTAAATCCACAATAAAGAAAGAGTTCACAATAACTAATCATGGAGCTCAATTGCGTATTAGCTTAACAGACATTGCTGACTACCGTTTGCTAACTGAGTTCTATGATAAAAACAAAGACAAAATTACATATTATACTTTTTGAAATCCCGAAAATTCAAATTTATCAGTTATACTCAGAAACGTTCCTATCTCCTTAACAACCAAAGGAATACAAGACGATCTTTCTTCAAAAGAATTCCCAGTGCTTACAGTTACGAGATTACAAAAAGATAAAAAACCAATCCCCATATGCGCAGTTGAACTAACAAAAACCGATAAAGCTAAAGAAATTTTTAAACTAACCAATGTGTGTTACTGCATAATCAGTGTTGAGCCTCGTCGCAGCAATAGAGATACGCCCCAGTGCACTAATTGTCAGCGGCTGGGACATACCAAAAATTATTGCCATCTCCCGGCTCGATGTGTTAAGTGTACAGGAATGCACCATTACAAACAATGTTCTACAACCCCATCAGAAAAACCAAGATGTGTGAATTGCGGCGGAGAACACCCTGCTAATTACAGAGGCTGTCAATACTACGTTACTTCAAACAGAAAGATAACACCCACCCAACGTGGTACCACAACAACAACTAACTTTTATAAATACGTAACACCAACTACCACATACGCACATGCAGCAGGAAAACCCACACTTACCAATGATTCTCAACATCCTACTCCTAATCCCTCAAGTTCTCCATCTATCGCCAATCTAATCCAATCAGTTTGGGATTTACTAACCCCTTATCACGAACAATTCAAATCGTTCATTTTCTCAATCATTCCTTCCCTTCTTAATGGCAAATAATAATTCACCCCATGACTTATCCAATCTCATCATTGCAAACTACAATGCCAATGGACTACATAAACAAAGATCCCTAATTATTGCCTTCCTAGCCAGGCATAAAATAGATATCCTGGTTGTAACTGAAACGCATTTAGCAGAACGGGAGTTGTTCAAAATACCCCAGTACATTGTGTATCGCCAAGACCGCACCACCCATTTTGCTTCTGGAGGTGTCGCAATTATAATAAAACGCTCTTTAAGTGCTCATCCATATGAGCTACCGACATTAATCAATCTCGAAGCAGTGGCAATTCAGCTAGACCTAAAGAACAGAAATAGAATTAACATTATTGCAGTTTATAAACAATCTAAACAGCGACTTCAAGAATCGGACATAACAACCCTTTTCCAAAGCAACACTCCAACGCTGGCTATCGGTGACTTTAACTCGAAGAACATTCTCTGGGGCTGTAATAGCAACAACCCAAATGGTAACAGGCTACACACATTTATATCAGATCACGCAATTCAGATTTCCACACCGACTGAACCAACACCCTATCCCTTCCGGAGAGAACACCGCCCAGATATATTGGACATCTGCCTTCTTAAAAACTTCTGCTCTCCAATATCACAAGTAGTATTAACGGAACTAGAATTTGATCACCTACCGGTCTTAATAACTTTTAACGACTCTCCAATGAGTAACCAGACTTTACCTAGACTGATAAATGGTCACGTAAATTGCAATCTTTTTAAAGAAGTGCTGACGCAAACTATAACCTTCCCAACATCGATTGAATCAAATGAAGACATTGACGATGCTATAACTAAACTTAACAATTCAATAATTGTATCAATAAATCAGGCCACTACAATTCAGGAAAAACGTAAAATGAATTACCTAAATCCCCCAGATCACATCTTGACTCTCATAAATAATAAAAACAAATTGAGACGAATTTGGAGCAGAACAAGAGATCCTCTAATAAAAACTCAATTAAACAGGGCAACTCGTGAAGTCAAATTTGCCTTAGATGCATACAGAATAAACACGTACAGACATTACATCGGTGACTTACAACCTAGGGATCTTACAATGTGGCAAGCGACAAGAAGAATACTGAAACAGCACCCCCAAATTCCTATTATTAAAATTAATAATCAGACATATGCCTCAGATCAAGAAAAAGCCGACCTCTTTGGAAACCAGCTTGAAAATACATTCGTTACACGAATTTCCGGTGACAACAAAGAATTTGCTGAGGAACTTATATCCGAAATAAATACTACTTTCCCAAACAATCCAGGGTTAATAGTTCCCACTACACCGACGGAAATTATATCTTATATTAACAAACTTCCATTAAAAAATCTCCTGGACATGACCTTATTCCAAATGTAGTCCTAAAAAAATTTCCCATAAAAGCGACAACCTACATCACCATCTTGTTCAATGCCTGTTTAAGAATTGGATACTTCCCAAATAATGCCAAAAAAAAATTGCTTGTTTCTTGCATTTGTATTTCTAATTATGACACCATCCACGGGGTTGATAATCATCACTAGGGAGCTTATCGCTTGGTAAGCAGCCCACGGGCGCATATCAGCTAATCAGTTCGGGATTGGTCGATTTTCAAAAAAATGCATGATTCTCATTGGATGATATCAGTCAAGTGACAGTTGTGTGTACTAATCCTAGGAACTTAATATACCTAGTAGTATATTATATCATGAGGGACTAAAGTGCACTATTTAATCCCGCGAGTGGAGTTTGTTGCCTCGAGGGCGACGCCCAAGGGCAACAACCACTCAAGGGATTTAGGCACTTTAGTCCTGAGGTATATACGCTATTTTTTGCACTTTTGGGAACATTATCATCAAACATTTCCAAAATTTGGAATCTGTCAATTTGGAGACTGACAATTACAATTTATTAAAAACTGAATTCCAGCAAGTCCTGGATAGCCTGAACCAGTTGGCAGTACTGAAGTGTATTGTCAGTATATGTCAAATTCGAGATTTGCAGGTTAAGTTTTGCGTCCGTGTGTGTCAAATGACAATCAAAACCTAACCTACTAATCTCGTGTGTACATAAATTTACCATAGTTACGGTATCATTTTTACTTTAGTTGCTAGGGATTTAGAGCTACTTTAGTCCCGGTTTACGGGGACTAAAGCATGTACGCTGACAAAAGTATCAACTTTAGTCCAGGAAGTGCAGAAATTATATTAAGTTCTGTTGTCAACGGAAAGCAGCAATCAAATATAATCACCGACTTACACGTTTTGTTACTAAGGCTGTATCACTGACTTGCATGATCAGCAGCGGGAAAACATTATTCCATAAGCGTTTCTACAATTTAATAGCATGTTTCTCATTCCATCTAAAAACCGTCACGTCAAAACTTGAAATTACTGTAATTCGCAAACTAAGCCGTTTAGGACTGTGGTTGAAATAAATTTTACTAAGAAGGATCACTCTGTATAACAAAACGGTCATGCTACGATATTAAGTTATTGTTGAAAGAAATAGTCGTGATATCATTGGTTTGGCGTAATGTGAAATAGTAGCTCAAACGCGCAATCGTAGTTCAAACTCGTGTTGAGGGTGGGTGTACTGTTTATGTTTATAGATCTGATTTACTAATTAGTAGTTAAATACCGCAAATATTAAAAAGAATTGCATGTTTTAGGTTAAGCCCATCTTCCAACTATGAGTCAAGTTTGCAGAACTTGTCTTGAAGTCGTTCAAAATGCTTCCCAGTTATTTAGCCTGGAGATCAATGAACCACCCCACGATACAGTACATATTAAAACGAAACTTGAAACATGTGTACCTGAACTTGTAAGTAAATTGTGTGGATTTACGTAGAAATTTCAATTCCTTATGTTAATAAAGTAGGTTTTACTGTTAGACGTAGTAATTACTGATCATAACCAAAATAAGGAAATAAAATAGGGCATGGTTGTCGAACCTTAGAAGAATGAGAGTGATCAAGTTAGTATGGTTTATAACTCTTAACTGTACTTGTAACAAAACTGTAGAAACATTTTTGGTTTATTTAAGAATGTGATCTATTCATATTTAAAAATCTTTTACACAAATTCTATAAGAGTTCTTATTTTAGGCACTTCATAGAGTGAAAAATTCAGTCATATGCATTTATTGCGTTGGTGCCCTCAATACTGCCTATAATTTCAAAACGAAATGCTTGCAAACCGAGATGCGCCTTTCCGAATATATGATAAAGGAGACCACGGATAGTGTTGACTTGAAAAAGTTTGTTGAAGGAAACACCAAATCACCAAAAAATCATACACCATTGACTAATACTAAAGATATCAATATAATTAGCCTTCTCACTGATAACAGTAGCAATCAATTACAGCCTAATGAGATCTATGTGTGTCCAATTTGCCAGAAATCACTTGCTTCCAATTCGCTTCTGAAAGAGCACATGAGCTGCCACAACGAAGGAGGCTTCAAATGCGGCTTTTGTGACTACCACTCGGCACTGGAGTTCGAACTGCAGGAACACTTAAAATCCCATAATGGTCTCGGTACCGAGTCTCCGCAAAACGAGCCGCCATACAAATGCTCAAGCTGCGACTTCATTACCATGGATAAGACTTTGTTTAAAGAGCACAAAGTTCTCCATTCGGGCGAGAGACTGTACCCCTGCAATTTGTGCAACTTTAAGACGACCCACTCATCCAGTCTTCGTCGGCACATGAAAATTCACACCGGCATGAGGCCCTTCAGGTGCACCAAGTGCCGCTACGGCGCGCCGGATATGGAAGCCTTGAAGATGCACATGCGCACCCACACAGGGGACAAGCCGCACAAGTGTCCCGAATGCTTATACTCTGCCTCCAAGAGGATTCACTTGAAGAACCACATGGCGAGAGCCCATGCGGATAAGTTACTGAACCCGTTTAGCTCTACAAATGGACATGCAGAATCCGACGAGGTGCAATGTGCTTCATCAGCAGATCCATATCAAGTATCCATCGATGACATCAATAACATCCTTAAGGACGACTGCGATTTATCCAACGATCCTCCGGAGGTAATAGAAGATAATGAAGTGGACGGAGATCCATATATGGTTACCATTGCGGATATTCAGGAAATTTTACAAGGCAAGCTTCCTGCACCCAGCTTGAACGAAGCGGACAGAAATGAGGCAGTGATTGAAAATGAAGAGTTTGTGGGGCAGGGAATGGTCAATCAGCCTGTTTTTAGATGTCCTGTATGTCAGCAGCCGTTTAAATTCAAGTACTTGCTTAAAAAGCACATGAGTGTTCATGCCCGTGAGAACAAGCCGTACGAGTGTACCGAATGTGGATACAGCACGTTGACGAAAAGTCATTTCCAGGTAAGAGCGCAGTATTGTTACAAGTGAAAAGTGTTCGAGTACCAGGTATAGATACAAGTACTTTTACTTGCAACTGATTTACAATATAATAGTACTTGTGCTCAAATACTTATCTATGCGATTCCATTGCATTCCTAAAAACAGTACGCACAGTTCATACATTTAAAAAACGGAATGCTTCTTCGTAAAACTGTGTAGCATACGTATACCTATCAGTCTTTCCACATCCTCACCCTGCGGTTTGGCAGCCAAAACACGCACTAAAACTAATTGCTGTGGGAAATTCTGGTGAAGCTGCTTATAATGTTCCCAATTTGGGAAGTGTCACTCTCCGCAACTTTCTTGTCTTCATGTACTGGGGAGATGCAAAACAATTGCTCTTTTACACTGTACTGCAGCTGGATTTTTTAAAATGTAAATACTTCTGTGCACTAACAAAACAAAGTAATTGATTGTAAAAAAGAGTAGAGCAACGAAAGCAGTACAAATTAACTCTTGAAGCGAATGTTGACGGTAAAAGTAACACAAAAACTCCACTAATGTGACAGCTACTTGACAGTGCAGTACATCGAGGTGTCTGCTGTGAAAATTCAATTGTTATGCATGTCCCTATGTTCGCACATGCCGCCACCAATTTGTATATGCTTTAAAAAACTCATTTTTCTCAAAATTTCTTTAAGGAGACGTAAACGTGTTAATGTTATAATATAATCAGTAGTAATATTATAAGTACTTCGATATTATTGGGTTATTCTGTCAAACTGACATGATTTGTTATTGTACAGGAAGCTTGAGATGTATAACCCGAAAATGTTCGAAGTACGCATTGTAGAGACCTGTACAAGTCTAATATGTAGGACCCGCATTGACCCGGGAACTGCAAATTCGAATATTAGACCAGCACATACCCGCAACTTTCTTCACAAAGAATGCCTACACAATAAAGAAAGTTATTTTCACACTTCGGCGGTCAAATTATTATTAGGTACAGTCTATTTTTTTTTAAATCAGCTGTCAAAGTGTTGTCAAGTTGGGATGAGGAATTGAAAGTAGCAAATAGTGCATTTCACAATGTAGGTTGGCAGCGTCGAGCCGTTCAAGGTCATGCACGTTCGACATTTCAATTATGTTCGACAGACATAACCCCAATTTTGACAAGGGGGAAACTGTTATACAGTTGGTTGGTAAGTACAGAATTTAGGGTACCTAACACAGTCTGGTTTTTTATAAAGTTTTGACACTGACAGCTGATTTAAAAAAAATAGGCTTTATAATATTTTTATGCACAAACAAAATTTAAGTTGTTAGTCTCTGAATTATGTCATTTTTGGCAGTGGTCTATTATGATATGTTTAATCGAACTTTTTCCACTGTCTTGGGTGTTTATCACACGACTAACCAGGAACACCTGAGGACGGGAGTAGATCAAAAGCTCCCAAAACGTCATGTGATAAGTGGAAAAATTCCGATAAGACATATCAAAATAAAGTTGTACTCGCCACTCGACCTGTAATCTTCAGTTTCAAATCTGCACCCGACCCGCCACCTGCAATATTGATATAAATATTAGCCGCAACCCGACCTGATGCAAGACTCGAACGCATTGTATTCGATTTGATAATTTTTTGAGTAAATTTCAAAAATAAGAAAGAATACATGTTTTATTGACAGTTTGATTTGTTTGAAATGACCTAATTGAAAGTAGTCTGTATGGAAACAACATATAGGTTGACAAAAGTTCTTTATTGCGTGGCCTAGTGAAGTTACTCTAGTATAATGTCCCGGGCGGTGTAGCTTGAACAAGCGTCCACGTTCGATCAGTAGAGTTAAGCAACGCTCTCTCTGGTCAGAACTTGGATGGGAGTTCCACGACTGCTTCGCTTGGCGCCTTGTGGTACGGCTGCTACGGAAATAGTTGGTCCCGGATGTCATAATAACATCATGACAGTCGTTAGTGGGGTTGGAAGTCCCCATAAATGTACAGCGACGCCTATAATTGGCCTAACGGCTGTTGGCTGAGTACGGAATAAATAAATAAATAATCGATTTTGTATTATATACAGGGCGGCCCAAAAAGAATGGGACACCGATTAGTCATAGATTCCTTACATTATAATAAAACGATTAAGCCTAATATACAAAGTCCCTTCAGTAAGAAATTATATGACCTTGAAGTTCAATTTTTTAATTTTTTGTTAATCCCCACAAATATAAAGATCAATTTGAATTTTGGTATACATGCTTACTATTATGTAGTGCACTAATAGTAAAATTTCATTAGTTAGACGACTGTAAGACGCACTTTATCTATCTTTAAAATCTTTTTTAGCTCTAACTTCGTTATCTGTAACATTTTGAAAAATTTTAGGTTATTATCTGAATGAGAATTAAAATACACAAAAATAATGTACTCTTAGTTCCTAAGTGTAAGAGCAACCGTTTACCTTAAAATGCCCATCAAAGGTTTTTGGTTGACATTAACACTTGTAATTATCAAGTAGCCATGATCACAAAAACAATGGGAAATGATTGTGATCTAGTAAACAACAACAAGAAATCAATTAATGACATTGGTGACATCAGTGTTTTGGCTTTTGTGCTTACGAAAATGCTGCGACATAACGAACATTTCAGCATTGGAGAATTCGTTATGCAGCGGCATTTTCTTAAACATAAAAGAACAAATTTTTATGTCACTAATGTCATTAATTGATTTATCATTGTTGTTTACTAAATGACTATTGTTTTTGTGATCATGGCTACTTGATAATTGCACATCTTAATGATAACCAAAAACCTTTTGTGGGCATTTTACGGTAAACAGTTGCTTTTAGGCTTAAGAACTAAGCATCCATTATTTTTGTGCTTTGTAATTCTCTTTCAGATAATCTCAAATTTCAAAAAATGTTACGGATAACGAAGTTAGAGTTAAAAAAAGTTTTTATTTGCAACCATATATGTAATGTTAACATTCCTGACCTCATTTGAGTGGGGGAAGTCGTACATTTCAGTCCGCTATTTACATTCCCGACCGCTGAGTAGGTAGGGACACTGGGAATCTCGTTGATCCATTCATGCGCGTCACAACCTGTCGTATCATAATATAATAATTTTTCCAATTATTGTTTAGAATAAAGTGGTTGCGAATAAAATAGTATACAAACCTCGACAGGAAGTTTCCTTAGTCTTGAGATAATAGCTGATTTCGACGCTTCGCGTCTCAATCAGCTAACTAATCTCTCGACAGTAATGAAACACTTCCCATCTCGGGCTATAATATACTATTAAAGATAGGTAAAGTGCCTCTTACAGTCAAGTCTAAATAATGATTTTTTTTATTAGTAATTATAATGGTAAGCATGTACAGTCAGACCTCACCGTTCGCGGGGGTGACGTTCCAGAGGAATGCCGCGAAGCGCAAAACCGCGATGAGCAAGTAAACACATAAATGATAAAAACGGGGTTAGGTTTCATAAACTAGATTTATTTATACTATGCAACCTCAAAAAATTCAAAAATACATAAACGTGCGTATACAAACATGCAAATACGTACATTTTCAAAACGTAAAATATAAAGCAAAAAACACTAAAACAAAAAACATTAAAAAAGCATAAAACATACTGACTGCAACAAACAAATCAAGTGATAATTTTACAATTTATTTCAGGTCCAATTTAGTAATAAGAGATTCAAAGGAATAGGCTCGATAAGTGTGTTTACAAGTTCGTGATAAATAATGTTATTTAGGTGTTCATGACATAAACCGCATATGTCTGCTTTATTTAGTGTGTGAAAGTTGAAACAGTTAACGTTGGTGATTCCATCTGCGAACGGCAAAGCAAATAATTGCGAACGGCAAAGGAAAAGGAGCACAAAAGTGTCCCGCGTAAAATAAAATCAGCAAACCGCAAAGCCGCGAACGACGAGGTCTGACTGTATACCAAAATTCAAATTAATATCTACATTTGTGAAGATTAACAAAAAAATAAAAAATTTTACTGCAAGGCCTTATAACTTCTTACTGAAGGGACTTTGTGCTAAGGTATATTAGGTTTAATCGACTTATTATGATGTAAGGAATCTATGACTAGTGAGTGTCCCATTATTTTTGGGACACCCTGTATAATGCAACTAGTGGTTATTTGATAATCAAAAAGACCCAAGTTGCATTCGGCTAGATTATATCACGAGCCAATAAACAACGTTTGAAGAGCTTATTTATAAATATTAAAAGTACAGTTAGTGTGGTTGCTATGACGATTGTACTTTCAGCAGATGTGAAGGTATTTGACTATCAGTTATTAGTCAAGAAGGTACAGAGTGATTTTTTTAAATTGAATTGCAGGAGGCCCTGCATAGCCTGAATCAGTTGGCAGTGCTGAAGTGCATTGTCAGTCTATGTCAAATTCAAGGTTAGTAGGTTAGGTTTTGTTTGTTATGTGAATATATGTAATACTCCTATATTGCTAGCGCCTGTAAGTGGAGAGGTCACAGCGTAAGTGAGACAGACAACCACCTCTTTCTATGAACTTGATGCATGTGAACTCAAGCATCGTTCGTGAATACGTGAACGAAGCTGTGCAGTTCGAATTCTCAGGCATGCACACGAGACTCGTAGTACTCAGAAAGAGACAGACATACTATATGTCGGCACTGTAATGTTTTCGTCTGTTCCCAGACCCTACTAGCAGTATAGACATAATACATATATGGTTATTTGACACAGACTGACTCAAAACTTAACCTGCAAATCTCGAATTTAACATGACTGACAATACACTTCAGTACTGCCAACAAATTGAGGCTATCCAGGGCCTGCTGCAATTCACTTTTTTAAAAATCACTCTGTATATGATTATCACCATTGCTATGTACAGTTGGGGAATCAATATAGTTTACATCATGCAATCATTCTTCTTTTTTGCTCATCATTTAAATAATTTCGAGGTACTTTAAGTGAACTGAAGTATAGTCCATTTACTTGACATCTGCACTGTCGGTATCAAATTTTTAAAAAAAATTCTCGACTATACCTCAAAAAGAATGTGTTTTTTATTAGACTGTACAGTAATTTAATTGTTAAAATGTGCAAAATAGCAGTGGTGCCAACATAATGTCAGTTTGACAGTGCAGATGTCAAGTAAATGGACTATACTCTTTAAATTTTTTTACACTCAACGTATCAAACTAAATTTATTGCAAATTTACTGATTTTTTAAAAACTTACACTGAAAAACTCAAGTGTAAACTGTTTTGATTCCCCGACTGTACATTATCAAAAGTTAGTACATGTGTAACTATGCATTTTTACCGTTTTTCATTGGTTGATGTTATAGGGAATCAGAAGTAATACTATAAGTACTTTGATATCAGGTTATATGTCGATCATTTGTTGCACAATAATAAAAGAGTGTCAGTTTGACAGGTTAAATAGTCCGACCGCGTCAGCGGGAGGATTATTCTGACACGATTTGTTACTGTGCAGGAAGTTTGAGACGTATTAACCTAGCTGAAAGTAATCTCCATGAAAACAACATCAAGTTGACAAAATATATGTATTGCGTCGCCTAATGAAGTTACTCGAGTATAATCGGTTGAAATTGCTATGAAAAAAACCATCATATATAATGCAACGAGTGGGTTCTTGATTATCAAATAATCATTTCTGGTTACATGATATATTGTTTGGCAATGACGCGAGTCTGAAGGACGGGCGTGACTGCCTAAAACAACATATGGAGTGGTTATTTGATAATCAAGAATCCACTAGTTGCATTCGACTAGATTATACCACGAGTCAATAAACAACGTTTGAACAGTTTATTTTTAAATATTAAAAGTACAGTTAGTGTGGTTGCTATGACGATTGTACTTTCAACAGATCACGCGATGTTTGTGAAGGTATTTGACTATCAGTTATTAGTCAAGAAGGTATATGATTATCACCGTTGATAAGTACAGTCGTGTTCAAATAAATCTGGGACAATGTTTTTTTCATATGTAAGTTGAGTTAAGAATTGAAGTATAACCCCATGAATTTCCTGCATCAGAAAGAGTTACAGATATCATTTACCTGCCAAAGTTTAAAGTAACTCTTTCTGATAGCAGAAAATCCATGGAGATATTCTTCAATTCTTAACTCTTACATATGAAAAAATCGGGAGTGTGCTCCCCTAGACTTTCTCGCATTCGCCTTGTTTTCTAGCAAATTTGAAAAGTTTATTGCAATGTATATACATACAGCGATAAAATTACATTTTCAGGTAACCACTACCTGTTTAGGTAAAGTGCCGCTTTAGGTTAACCTATCATACTGAAATTTTATATCTGGGAGTTTTTCTCAATAATAAATGTATGTGCAAAATTTCGTGCAAATACCTTGAAGCAAACTGGTACTTTACTTGTTTAGGTAAAATGTTACTTCCGGTTAACCGATCATGCTGAAATGTAATATCTGGTAGTTTTTCTACATAAGAAATGTATGTACAAAATTTTGTTCAAATATCTCGAAGCAAACTGGTACTTTACTTGAATAGGTACCGCTACCTGTTTAGGTAAAGTGCCACTTCCGGTTAACCGATTTTGCTCAAAATTTGACAGGAATCTACAAATTTTGAATAATGACTATGTACATAATTTCAAGGGTCTAGCTGATTTCGTTTTTAAGTTATCGTGTTCACACACACACGCACACACGCACACACATACACACACACAGACATAATTCGAAAAATGGTTTTTTCGGACTCTAGGAGGTCTAAAACGTCAAGATTCGTCAAAATCTCGAAGTCGATTTTTTTGACGATTACAATACTTTCTCTATACTACCATATGCGAGAAAGTAAAAAAAACATTGTCCCAGATTTATTTCAACACGACTGTACATTTATTGAAAGTTAGTACATGCGTAACTATGCACTTTTACCATTTTTCATTGGTTGATGTTATAGGGAGTGGTATAATCGAAATTATACAAGAAAACATAACTAAATTCAGCCTTCTGATTGGTTGATATTGTCAAGGATAAATCATCAGATATAATACCACAAGAGCATTACAAATAATCGATTATTTTACTTCCCAAACAACGAGACGTATTCTGCAAAAATTACAACAGCGCAGCTGAAGTGATTTTTTAAGGAAAACGTCGATTTGGAGGGAAGTAATCGATTATTTTTGATGATCGAGTGAGATTCGTTACGATTATATAATGAATGGAAAATTAATTAAACAAAAGAAAATCATATTATGTTGTAGTAGTATTAAACGTATTAAAATCACAACGATGTTCAAAATCATGGCTCTAGATTGAATATTTTTAATTGTTGGACCCAATAAGAAACCAAAACGGTTATATTTTATCATGTTGTAATACTAGCCCCTGCTCATAAAGGGTTGTAAAATTTATTACCAACGGATAGCTCATAAATCGGAGAGATGTCCAATTGTTCACTCAGACATACGTAAATAAGTAGGCAAACACCAACGGAGTATCCTGTATAACCATTTATTATATCTAGCTATAATACAAAATAAATATTCATGTAATATCGAAAATGAAATGTATATTGAATAAATTAGCGTTCTCGTAATAAAACGGCATTGCTTGTCCCTACGGATGCTGCAACCAGATCTACACCCGTGCTAGGCGTGTGCTGACCTCGCGCTTGATCCGTCTTGGGACGTCGTGGTCGGTCGGACTTCTTCTTCGTGGCATATCGGGACGGCCGCGACGGCGCTGTGGAATCTGTCAATTTCTGGCCGGCTTCGAATTTTGGCTACTGTAAACAAATACAGATTAAAACTGTTTACGTTATTTCTCACCCGGTTTGTGTAGCTACTATTGTTGCTAATGTATGCCCTGGGAGGCTCGCCGCAGCGTGCTGAATTCGGGACCACGGGCGGAGTTCTATTTACAAACGTAACGCAGTTTCGAGGCCGATAGCCTCGAAATATCCATGTGTTCGCAGTGCTCTATGAGGATGATTCCTGCGGCTCGTATTTCCCCAGGTCTTAGAGAGTGCTTGGGTAAGTTGTTAGCTGTAATCCCAGTAATTAGTAAAGCAAATCGACTCGCATAACCTGCGGCTTTATATTTTGGATTTATAGGACAAAGTTCTGAATTTACAATGCAAGGGGGAAATTCAGAACTTGCAACTTTGTTAATAGTGGCCGGCTTACCAGACGGGCTGAGGGATTCCGGTTACTGGAGTCGTGAAGCTAGTGACCTAGATATTCTCTTTCAAAACACCGGGTCGAAACTAGCCTTGGGTTTTGACAGCTTTAATAAGAAAGTTCAAGCTAATGACCTAGATATTCTATTTCAAAACACCAGGTCGAAATTAGCTTCGGGTTCTAACAGGTTTAATAGGAAAAGTGATCCTCGCAGAGGATCCAGGAGAAATCTCCTCGGACAGGGCGGGAAAACAGGAAGGGGACGGGTAAACCTGAGCCAAGCTCAAGCTTCGGGTTCGGGAACTGGAATCGGGATCTGGAAATATCTCGGTGGAAAATCTCTCTGGAAAATCTCTCTGTTAAACGGTCGAAACTGGGACAGGATGAAGGACTGGGGGATAATCTGGAACTGGACGTTTGCTGGAGGGAAATCTCTGGAAAATCTGTCGAAATGAGCTCTGCAACTGCTTATATACGGCTTTGGATGTTCATAGGTGGGGGAGGAACGGCGCGCGGCTCGCCTTTGTGTGCCTCCCGTTATCTCTGGATGCGGCCATCGTCCACGCTCGTTATCTCCTGGGCCATTGACACGCCGTGATTTGTGATAACGCTGAGGTCGGCAACGTATAAATTTCAATATATTATTTAATATTTGTTTAACCAAATTCATACGGAAGCTAGCGTTACAATGTTGCCAAGCTTATAATCACTGATCTACACATCGTAACTATGATAAATAGGAATTTTAGGAATTTACGTGCCAGAAAAAATTTGTAATAAAGACAAACGGTCTTCTAAATACCGTTAATAACAATAAATAAAAATAATATACAGAAACTACTTGTTACAAAGAATAATCATGTGCTTTTCTATATTTTTCAACTGTAAATCTTTGGCAATTGTTTTTATACGAGCCCAAACACATAATTATGTATTCGTAACGCGATACGAATCTAAAAAGTAGGAAAGTAAATCTTTAAAAACAACAGGTTATCAGAAACTAATAGTATGTTTTTAACAACGTAAATATTTATACAACACATTGAATCCGTACTGTAATGTTATAAAACAAAATAGTCTCGAAATTATAGTTTACAAGTGTGTTACGTCCCGTTTAACAGCAATAACAGCTTGAATTCGTTTCGCCATGGTAAATAAAAATCTGTTACACACTTCTTTCACTTGAAACGCGTTATCTCATTAAACGAAATCAGTGTTAAGCAAACAGTATACTGTTTCTTGGCATAAATACAACGTATAACAAGAAGAGACTATAATTTTTTGACAATAGAAGGGATAACAAACGTACGAATACATGTGTTTGGGCTCGTAGTATATTTTTATAGATGAAAAATTTCTTTCAACATCACAAGACGTTATGGTCAATATTTGAATAAACATGATTGTTTATAGCAAAATTTGTTTCATTGTGTTCATCCTCAGAAAATTCTCCAACTAAAACCTGCTAACCTCAAATTTGACATAGACGTACAGTGCCACCAACATAAACAGTGCCTAGCGAATGACAGACCAGCCTAAATTTATTGTCCGCCATTGTACATTATAAAAGAAAATATGCAGTCTACGTATTTTTTTTAATGAAATATAAGAAGTAGGTAGTAAAAGAAGTACGTTTTAAAAGACAAATAAACTATGCATTTGGCCGGAACTGATCTCTCAAGATCATAATAACCGAATGTACGTTAAAAGCAAGTCTGTTATAAGAGAGTTATACTGTAGTTGTTTTTTTTGGCTCATTGTTCTTCCTCAATTATGTGACCTGCCCAGTTCCATTTTAGTTGCCTTTTTAATGTGATATGTTATAGTGTTAGTTAGAAATTACACACACGAATAACCATATCACTCCTAATATTCTTTATTAAACGCAACAGATTACAGACATAAATTACATGTGCCAATTAGCTACTATACTATTACAAGTGCAGAGCGATCAGGTCGAGTTAATCGGAATACATATGAGCGTTTGTGAATCTGACACTTAGCTCCTGAAACATTCAAAGTGAATGCTTCAGTAAGTATTGAGATTTGATACTGATACACATTGAGAATCTGACTCTTTGTGTTCCGAACAACCAAAGTGGTCGTTCAGCTCTAAGACCCAGTACGCTATGATGCTTCAAGCTCCATCGCTTCCGTATATATACCCTGGTTGTACAATTTACAAAAGGATTTCCTATTCTAACTAGTCGTAAGTAACAGTGGTATTGTATTTACAAGAAGAAGGGCCCGGCTCACTTTCACATGCCAAAAGGGTTTGATGTTTATGACCCACTCGAAATTCACTCTCGATTTTAACAGCTGCAGTTTTATAGCCGTATTGTTCATCCACTTTCGTTTCTGATTTAGGAAACTTTTGTTTGAGGGACACTCGAAGACGTTGGAGAGTTTCTTTTCTCTTGAATTCCGCTGCACAAATCACTTTTTGACATTAGGCGTTTTTACTGCGTGTACCCTTTAGCTAGAAAGTTTTCAAATGGCACTTAAGCTAATTGCTTGCACTTCGAGAATATTTATAACACGCACTGTTTATTTTATGGTAACTATCGGCAACGATCTCTTTGATTTATTGCTCCGCTACACCTTCAATTGTTATTTTAATTTTTTCCTTGGTCTTGTAATTGTATTTCTAATATTCTTCATTCTTCCTGCCGTATTTTGTTGCTGTTCTTTGGATTTATTAACTCTACTTATCAGAAAAGGATATTATTTGCCGTAAATAAACTTCTCTTCTACATAACTGAGTGCATTTTTATTTATTGCTATTGATTCTGCTGTCCGGTTAGTTAATAATACTGTTTTTTGTTTATTCATCTTTAAACTAATTTTACTTGAACCATTGTTTGTAGTTCTTCAAGATTCTTAGCTTCTAACCATTTACATTTATTATTTTGTTCTGCCTTTTCAATGCTTTGAAGCAGTTCGCTAATGTTGCATTGAAGAGATAAGGGGAAAGACGGTCCCCAGGCCTACTTCTCTCTGTATTCGAATGTTAGTCCTTTGTTATCAAGTTTTATGCTTGCTTTCAGCTCCTTATAAGCTCAGTTTATTATTAATTTTTTATTCTTTGCTTAATTAGAGCTTGAATCATACGATTGTGTTGTAGGGAATTGAACTCTTTCTCACCATGTGCACTGGTGTACATGATTATTTTATTAAATAGATTATACCAGTCCCTATAACATCAACTAACGACAAACAATAAAAATGCATAGTTACGCATATACTAATTTTTTATAATATACATAGCAACGGTGATAATCATATACTTTTTTTGACTAATAACTGATAGTCAAATACCTTCACAAATCATCATAGCAACTACACTAACTGTACTTTTAATATTTATAAATAAACTGTTCAAACGTTGTTTATTGACTCGTGATATAATCTAGCCGAATGCAACTCGTATCTTCTTGATTATCAAATCATTTCTGTTGTTTTAGGCAATCACGCTCGTCCTTCGGACACAAACAAAATATCTGAATACATTTTATGTACAACATCGTTGTATTCGAATACAGCTACATCATGTTTTTGATTAGACGCAACTTTTGCATACACAAAATTTTCTGATGCTGAAGCACATGAGCACCACCCAACTCTGTTCCAGGTCCACATGAACACGCACACTGGGGGCAAGATCTACAAGTGCGAGCAGTGCCCCTACAGCACTGTTTATTGGAGCAACATGCAGAAGCACAGCCGGGTCCATACAGGCGAGAAGCCCTTCAAGTGCCCATATTGCGATTACAAAGCGACGCAGCAAACGAGTGTGAACAGCCATATGAACATCCACCCCGAGCACAGGCCATACCCTTGCAACGAGTGCCCGTACGCTGCTGATACTATGGTAGCATTGCAGAAGCATATGGAGATGCATGCCATTGGCAATCACTTTATGGAGGAGGACGATGTGATTCTCGTGGTGCCTGAAGAGGCGACTGCTTGAATCGACCTCGTGTACAAATTGTTAGGAAGCTCACCTGTTAGTAAATGTTCCTAAAATGTGAAAGTGAAGCGTTATAACCGATATGGTAGTTACGTTAGCTGAAAAGTATGAAAAATACTGAAGCTATGTTAACGATGTACTTAATATTTCCAACAGATTGAAATTAGGATCATGCTAACTTTATCTCATTACTTTATTGCTTGCAAAAGTAAACGAGTTCACGTTGTTTTGGCATAATATGTGGCCATGGAAATTTGGCATTTGAGTTGGCAGTAAAGCTGTCTGCGTATTTAGGTTATGTTTTTGCAAGTTTGAGGTTATACATAGCGTCAACGTCTAGTGCATTGTTGTCGGTTTTACTAGTTTGCAATAGAAAAATCCTCACACATTTTTAATCTAATTTCAAACAATACCATCTCGTTTTAAAGTCGTGTATGGTCGCGGGAAATTCAGCAACACGGTAAGTATGTTCGCATGTCAGGCACTTCAGCGATACAAAATTGTGTCACGTAGAACATTGTGTCCAACAATAAAAAAAAATGTCAAAACAACGTGAACGGTTTATATAGAACATTTTAATAGACTGTTTTAATATAAGGATTTCCTTTCATTTAAGGAATTAATGAATACGTTATACCACTTTTTTCCCCATTTCTCAATTCGATCATCTCCATTCCTAATAATAATTTTACGAGCATTCCCTTTGAAGGAAAGCGCAACTAACCATTTTATTTTTAAAATTTTAAGCATTAATTTAACCATGCGTATTTGTATTTCTTACGTTTTTCGAAATGGTCTTAATGATCAGCTCGAAATTGAATAACGCTGTATTATTAAGATTTCCACCTTTTTTATGTACTGCTTTAGCTTGTATGTATAGGTAGTTTTATCTCTTATGATGTATGTATATGAATGCTTTAGCCAATTTTCTGCCAATTGAAAATTTACTGTAACCGTAAGACTCATGGTAGTGGGTCCAAAACTGACTATTTTTTCCAAGAAAAAATTTGGAAGTATTTGAGAATTTTCCAAAAATATTTTATCAAATAAAAACAAAATAATTATTTACTTGTTGCACATTTTCAGGTATTACTATCTGCTTGTTATAAATTTCTTTTTTCTTTTTTAGTACAGCTAATTAACAATTCTGTTTATTTAATTGGCGTAATACCATAAGTTACTATAGGTCATTCCAAGTTTCATAGTTGGTACATGGTGTTGTGGTGTCACCATTTCTCCTTTATTTTTGTTGTATTGCAGATGGAATAAGTAAATTTGGTTTAATTTTGTTGAAATTTCGATCATGTTTGTGTAAAAATGTTGCTGTTTTTCAAATATTCCCGTTGGAACATAAAAACTATTTAATTACCATTAAGTGATTAAGTATAAGCAAAAAATACACCAATCGACTATTATAATAAACTTGGAATGCACTGTAAAAGTATGTATTCATCGATTATATTTTTAATAAAAATTGTACAAAAAATCGCACTCTATTTTATTTATACTGTATTAGGTACATTTTTTATTTGATTTTTATATTTAGTAATATAAGTTTCTGTAATATTTAGATACATATTTGCATTTTCAAATTTTATAAAATCAGTCGTACACAATTGACTAAAATTGCTATTAATCCGTAAATAAAATCAAAACTAGATTAGAATATGAAATCTTACATTCTAAAAAAAATAAAATTATTGTGTAGCAAGTTACAGTAGTATTAATGTTATATCATAATCGTAGAATAGAAGCGTAGATCTTTGTAATGATGGTAGATATGTGAAGGTCAATAGAAACTATATGATAGGTCAGCTAAGAGTGTACATAAGAAATAGCACATTATACAGATATAAAATTAATTGTGTAATACATATTCCATACAAAACCGAATGTGTAATCATCTAACAGTTGAAAAATAAATTTGTATTTGAAAAAATCTATAAAAGATTGGTTTTTGTAGTGTTTAATTGACATTTTACAGTGCTATTCACTAACTTACTTCGTTATCTAAACGATTTTCGTTAGAACGAATTTTTACAGGAGGGTCATACGATTTTCGTTATAATTCGTATTCAGTACGGGAGCCTCAACGAATTCGGTAACAATTCCCAAAGAGGGAATGTTTTTAACTAGAATAGTACAGGTAAAGCAACACGTCTTAAATCCGATCATCTAGTGGTCAGCTTTCTAAGTAGTTGTGACGTGCAATCTGTCTCTTTCATATTTATACGTAGATGTATATCTGTTGCATTTTAACTACCGTTGCTACAAATATTCTGCTTGGCGGCGGCAACTTTAAATAAAATACGATCAGTCTCAAACGTTTTTAATTGTGTGTGAAAAACAAATGAATCCCGAAACAAACAGCGAAAATGAGGAGTGGCAGCTTTTCTTTAACTATGAGTGTTATATTTATAGGAGGGAGATCCGTCATGTTTATAGTAGAGATTTCTTGATATAAAGCAATAAAAGTTATGCCATCCTGGATGTCGTACACTTCTTATCTTGAAAATTTTAATTATTGTGTTTTAATCAATGTAACAATTTGTATAATGTAGTTTACTGGTTAATTATTTCTGATTGGCGTTTTGTAGTTACATTTGTTCAACTTTTAAATTTTAACCTCACTTTTTATTATTTGCTTCATTTCATATGTTAATAAGCACAATTGTTATAGTCTGATGCTGAAACTAATCTGATTTTGAAAGATGTCGCTACACACAACAATAATAAAATCGTGGAGAAGACTTAAGAATTTTATTGCTTCATAGCATAGTTATATTTTAATCATATTATGTACATAGTATTGTATAAATGCAATTGCACTAGTATAAATTTGCCGATAAATCTTTCCACTGTATTTCCGGTTGATATAAATCTTGTATTGTAGCGACCGTGTCGTGTAGTAAGTCCTGCACCAACAATACATGTAAACCGCCAGGGTTGCAAGGGGTAGCCCGAGTCACCTAACAATCATGACGATCTTTCACCTGCAACAATACAAACTTCTTTAAATAAAATGTTTATTTCAAATAATTTTACTTGCTGTTGCAAGAGAAATTATTGATATTAATAAATTATAAATAACGTATGTACCTTCAACAAACTGTCGCAAGTGCTGGTCTATAATGGATGTTGGCCATATTGCCGCATTGTCCACTGATTCTGGATACCACACATTTACTGCCAGCAATATTAAGTCAGCATCTCATATGACTTGCACGTTAAAGCTGTCAGTTTTTTCGATTTATATATACTCGCCCTGGAAACTATTCGTCTTCATCGGGAGGAGCTACTATGGCTATATGTGTGCAGTCAATTACATCACTGAATTGAAATTTCCCATAAAATCTCAATTTTGTTCTCCGTTTCTCTTTTGCGGTGGTTGGAAACTTCACCCATATATTTAACAAATGGTCATAAGTGGCTTTTGTAACGAGATTGATACATCGGCTAACACTTGACTGATTCAAACCAAACAAGTAACTTGTAGCCACACATTTTTGGTAAGAACCACTTGCATACCTACCATTTTGCTCAGGCGGGTTAAAAGGATCACTCTGATCACTTAGAAAACAGTTTTGAAGACGCAGATTCTCTCTGAAAAATTATACTTATAAATATCATTTGCACCAAACACAACAGCAATAAAATAACACCTGTTTACACACTCTTCTTCTCCAATAGCCATCAACAAATGTATAAAATTATCGTCAAATTCTATTAAAATTATTACTTTATAAATACGTTTGTTTGTCCGATTTGTAGATTATGTTGATATTTTGCATTTTGCTGTCAACTAATCACCAACTACGCAAGCGTACACGTTTTACGAATTTGTTAAACTCATAACGACAGGGCTAAGAGTATCATACGGGAACCTCAGCCGCAACGAACGACATACCGAAGGTATTACGAATTTGTTAATGCAGTGGGGTTTACTGAATACGAACTTGCTCACTTTACGAAATTTCGGATATAACGATTCGTTAAGAGCTAACGAAAAGCTTACAGAATAGGCTAGTTAAAGCGTTAAAATCAAACTTCTTTATGATATTTTTTATCATCCACAGAAAAACTGAAATATTAACGGCCAGTCTTATAAAGACCTCTAATCTGAGATTAACTTTAATTCGTTTTTAAAATAAAGAAAAGCAAATCTAAACGTTAGTGCTTATGAGATTTTATTCATCAGTAAACAAATTTTGATGCACTTTTGTTTATTTTAACAACGAATTAAAGTTAACCTCAGATTAGTGGCATTTATAAGACTCGCCTTTAAAATTATTTTATAGCCGTTTACCATAATTTATAATCAGGTATTTAAAATAAATAAATTATAATTATTATTCACGAACAAAATTTCTTTGTCTGCATCTGTCATTTTGACTTACCTACCTCGAAATATGATTATGTACTATTTTAAAGTAATTTTAAACCAGTATAATTAAGTATTAGAGTAAGACCCCCAATTGTTGGCACTTTTAGGAAACGTTCAACGTTTATTACAAATTAAAAATAATGGTAATGGACTAAGGCGGAAATTCATTTTTATTGGTTCTAGTTATAATGTTTTTACGGGTTTGTGAGTAAAATTTGTTAGATTAAAGTCTCTAAAATCCATATTTATGTTAAAAAATCTCTGATATGTAATTTCCCCAATTGTTGGCACAGTTTCCTAATTATTGGCACCCATATAATACACTAGTAATTGGCACTATCTAATTATTGGCACTCCAATTATTGGCACCAGAATACCTCTTTAAGCAGAACAGATTATGTCTGATTAAGTGCAATAAAATAGGTATATAGGTACGATTTTATTTACTTTTTGGTACATGAAGAACATACAAATTCTATAGGGTACAGATTTTTTTAAATAAACATTTATCATGGTAAGTACGGGAACATTTGTTACATTTAATTGCTACATTGGTCTTATATATATTAGTTACACAAATAAAACACAATACCAAATATATTAATGCTGGATTATTTTTTATCTCTGAAACTTGACAAAGAGGTGTCTCATCTTCGTCACTAAATAAAAGTCTTTTCGCCTTATCTAACGGTTCGGTTGAAAATTTATTCTCAAGCTGTGGTTCAGTTTTCGTCTCGTTGTTGAGTAGAATGTTTTCTATAATTTTTGTGCTCCCAACCTCAATCATAGGGTTTACCACAGTTGAATTGTCATATACAATACCGCGAGCGGTCGACGAATTGCCGAAAATTTTTGTCAAAGTGTATGAGTGTTTATTGCTTCGATATAAATTGGTCGAGTGCGACAGCACGAGACCAATTTTGAAGTAATAAACACGAATAAACACTTTGACAAAAATTCATGCAAGTCGTCGGCTGCAAGCGGCATTTGAAGGACTATTCAACACTATAACATATAAGCCAATCACATTGCAGACATTTGCTTTTTTCAACCAATAACAGCAGTATATCAGTGAATATTGGGCACCATGCAAAATATTCACAAAACAATGTACGTACTCAAAAAATAAATAGCCTTGTTGCGAAGTATAGCTTAGCAACGATGTTCTGTCCTTGGTGATATCGCTAGGTTACGTAACACTAAAACCCAACAAACGGTGTGGCTTGTTTTAAACATTTTAAAATGCTGTGTTTTGAAAGTATTCCGCTGAATTTAATTGAGAATGAATAATTGTATTAATTGTTGGATTATTTTTCAATAAAGTTAATCGTTATGTATTAATATTGTTAAATAGTCGTCCCAAATACCACTCGAAATGGATATATTTTTTTTAAATATTTTGCCATTTCCATAGAAATTATTGCAAATTTCACTCAACAAAATCACATTTAAATGTCACTCGCCTTCGGCTCGTGACATTTTTGATGTGATTTTGTATCGTGAAATTTAAACGCAATAATTTACATGGAAACCACAAAATATTTGTCAAAAATATATCCACTGCTTGTGGTATTACCCTTGACTATTCAACGAACAAAATTGACATTTCTTAGTAATTAATCAATTTTATCACGTCCTCTTTGAAAATAAAAATCTGTTGACGTAAAATAAATTGTTTGTCAAATTTGACATTTCTAATATCATATTTGATTAATTTTACAGGAAGTTAAATAAATGTCACAGGAAGAGAAAAAAATTGTCACTTATAATACCATGAGTAGTCAAAGTTATGTCGACTATTTTTGCGGTGGTATCACGAATGTCCATTGCGCTTCGATATGATTAGGACGAGTACGCTAGCACGAGTCCTAATCTCAAGCGCAATGGACATGAGTGATACCACCACAAAAATAATCTACAGAACTTTGACTAAGAATGGTATTCGGAAGACTATTCAATGAACCAAACCATCTTTCAAATTATTTTTCGGTAAATCTAGTATCAAGTCACGCGATTTGTATAGTAACAGAAAACAAAAATTTATGTAGTTACCAAACTTCACAGATTTGTTCAACCGTGACAGTGATTTTTCGTTCGTATTTGAAAAGAAAGAGCTCTATATGATATGGAAAGTGCGCCAAAAAGATTTGGGACAAAATCAGAGATGGAAATCGACGGTGAGATTTGCGAAAAAGTACCGTGGAATACGAGAAAATCGAGGAACTCGGTATGGAGGCAATTTATGGCTTTTTTGGCAGAAACAGGCTACAAATTGGATAAATCTACCTCTTCTGAAACGTTAAATGTGATCTTTAAAAGTTGGGCATGCAATATGAAAAGAAAAGACGGTTCAGACTACAAGGAGGGTGTCATTAAGCACATGTGGAACACAACGGCTAAGATAGTTCAAGAAATGTTTATCAATGAATGGAATATCAATGTAAACCTGTTCAGTGATCCAATATTTAAGTCAGCCCGGGACGCCAGGGATGCTACAAGGAAAAAACTGCAAGCATGTCCTGAAAAACGAACCAGCAACGCGGCGGCACTCACCGAAACCGAATACCTAAATATGGTCCGAATATTAGACGAACATACACCGGATGGATTGCAAAAGAAGTTTTTTTTAATAGCGTCTTACGAATTAGCTTGGAGGGGTGGAGAGGGTTGCAATTGTCTCACTTACTACTTCAGACAGGAACTCAATAACAGGGGCGTCCCAACTGGTCGAATAGAGTATAATCCTGTATTTGCAAAAACAGCGCAAGGAGGTTCTAAACCATTGACGGATAGCAAGTGGCTAATAGAAAATAAAGACAACACCGATCTCTGCCCTGTTAGGTAAATTATTTGAAATATCAAAAATATAATATGCTAGTTATAAACCCTTTCCTTTTATTTAGATTGTATCACCTACTTAAATCCAAGAGAGGAAAAAACGTGAAAACAGAGAGAATGTTTTTAACACCAAGTCCGTTTTGGGATAAGGTTGAAGACGGTGTTTGGTACAAGAACAGCCCAGTTGGCATATGTGAAATAAGTAAGTGGGTGAAATTTTTAGCGGAAAAGACTGGATTGGATATAAAACGAAGAAAGATATCAAATCATTCGATACGCTCTTTGGCTGTGAGTTCTTTGGCAAAAGCTGGGCTCGGAGAGCAACAGCTCATGAAAATAACGGGGCACCAGAACACCAATTCCATAAAATCGTACCTGCAGCTTGATGCGGAACACCACCATGCAATTATTAATCAAATGCGAAGCAAAATCACCGCAACAAGCACGAGTTCGACATCGTTCAACAATGTTGACCTATCTAGCGAATTTACAACTTCCGAAGAAACTAGTGCACAATGCCTTGCTACATAATTGTAATAATATAAATTTTACAAATTGTAATTTTAATGTTTATTCGAAATAAGTTAATTATTATCGTTGCATGTAGAAAAATTGTTCTAATAAAAACTTCAACTGTTTAAAATATTCACTTGAATACCTTCTAGGAAGATATATCCGCTGATATTTTTTTGAATGGTGAAGACACGTCAAAATTCTGAATTTTCATTGGTCACTTTTTGACAGATTACAGGTGAATTGAATAGTCATATACAATACCGCGAGCGGTCGACGAATTGCCGAAAATTTTTGTCAAAGTGTATGAGTGTTTATTGCTTCGATATAAATTAGTCGAGTGCGACAGCACGAGACCAATTTTGAAGCAATAAACACGAATAAACACTTTGACAAAAATTCATGCAATTCGTCGGCTGCAAGCGGCATTTGAAGGACTATTCAACGAACAAAATTGACATTTCTTAGTAATTAATCAATTTTATCACGTCCTCTTTGAAAATAAAAATCTGTTGACGTAAAATAAATTGTTTGTCAAATTTGACATTTCTAATATCATATTTGATTAATTTTACAGGAAGTTAAATAAATGTCACAGGAAGAGAAAAAAATTGTCACACATAATCTCACAAGAGCATTAATTCTTTCCGGAAATTTTTTTGAGTGCATTCCAACAATGTCGTATTAATTTGCCCGAGCGGGACGCGAGGACAAATTAGGACGTTGTTGAAATGCACGAAAAATAATTTCCGGATATGAATTAATGCTCGAATGCAGATTCGGTAAGAAAATCGTAACGACACAAACCCTAAAAAGAAGTAATGTCTACCTACAAAAAATTTCCAAGAAATTTTTTAGTTGTCTGGGTTACGGCTCGTGAACTAATTTTTCTATTGGTCATTAATGAGGGGGTGAGTTGAATAGTCATTTTTATTTTTATCTTTCTTTTTTGTTTTGATTTGTTTACCTTTATCCTTTTCTCTGTCCAGTTTTGTTTGTATTTTAACTGCTTTTTTCTTTGCTTTTTGTTTTCCAATCTCATCCTTTATTTGACTTTTTCTTCACAAATACTTTTGAGTGCAGTTGAAGTTATTACATATGGCATTCTTTCAGTGCTTCTTTTACTCGACCTCTCTGGAGTCTTTTGCCACAACAAATAATTGCTTATATCATCATTTCGATTCGTCTCGTCCTCTTTGGGGGGTATTAAAATAGGCATAGCCATTTCTCTTGTTCTGGAAAATGTGTGTCTTGAACTGTTGTGTTTGCAGATAAGATATTTGCGTCAATATCATGTTGACCGCCGTCGTCTCCAACCATTAAATGTTCACCATGATTGTCAAATTCGTTGTCATCAGTGCTGAGTGATAAATCTTTACTTTCTATAGAGCAGAAAAATTGATACATTTTATATAGGATTTGAAAGTCTTTAAAAAAACTATCGAGTTCATTCAAAGAAATACGTCATAGTTCTTCAAAATTAGCAGGTTCAATCAATTTAATAAATTTGTCGAAGGTCATTGATGCTGTGTGTAAGACATCTCGCCGAGGGTCTTCATTGATTTGTTTTCCGAGGCACTTCGTAAAATCAATTGCGTTTACGTTCCAGGGGCAAAGCCCACATGCACGGAAACCATTGGAAATACTTTCTGGTACTAAGTCAGATATTATTTCATTTATAATTGGAGCAAAATCTGTTCGAGTAAGTTGGGGAAATGGATTGGTTCTTCTCCATTTCAATACACCATGCTTCCAAAGAGCCTTTAACAGTCTAAAGCAGGACACGTCGGCTGGTTGGAGAATCCTGGTTGCGTTAGGATATAATGCTATCAGATTTATTTTGAGATCTGTACACAGTTTGCTAATTTGGTACGTTAAATAGGTTTTGTACCACAAATTTTATATCTATTTATTGCAGTTTATTTGTTACAGCAAAATATTTCCCTGTGTCTTATAAAGTCGTATTTATTAAGAAATCATTTAAATAATTATTATACTATTGGTGCCAACAACTAGAACAATGCAAAATTCACATTGAAACCCAATCGTTGGCACCCAGTGCCATCAATTAGATTTGCCGCATGAGGGAGTCCAGTTGTTGGCACCCGCTAAATTATTATTTCCCGCCAAAGAATACTAGGTTAGGTACGATAATCTATGAATTTCCATCATTTAAGGGCGTATAACCGATTTACAAGTCAAAACTTCCAAAATTAACATTATTAGAACAGTTTTTCAATTACCTTGCAGCTCTCAAAATGGCAGATGTTCACTAGTAAACACAGTCGAGGAGCACGTCTTTCAAAAACAGCTGGGATGACAAACTATCGACAATGTAGTAACATTCTTTTAGATAGAGTCCCTGTATATAGTAAGATAAGAGTCGGGCAAACGCGGTTCAATTTTTGATTGGCTACGATCCACTGCGCATGCGCAGTAGCAATATAAAATAAAAATTTTGCACGATGGCTATGACAATGACAATTAAATGACATAAGTACTGTTAAAAACTTGATTGTTAAACTATTAATCAAGATGACAGGTTGTTGCGTATTTGGATGTAAAAGTCGTTCAGAACAAGAATTCATTTTAAAAGTCTTCCCAAAAAATGTAACGCAAAAATATGCGACGCTCAAACTGAATTTCCACTGATGGTTCCAGAATATGCAAAGTATATTTTGATAGAAATCAATGGGGAAAACTCTATTAGACGTAAAAAAGAAATTGAGGTAATCTGCGGTTTCTACTCTATTAACATACAATACAACTTTCAACGTTTCTAATGTAAGTTTAAATAACCATCCTCCACTTTACGGATCAGGACACCGGGCCTGTTCCAACTTAATATTCCATCTAATTCAAGGTTACGCGTAAAAAATTAATGCGCTCCAAAACTGCGACACAAGAAATCGGCATCCAAACTGATTCAATATCCACTGATGACGTGACACATCTTTCGCATACCGTGAAAATTCATAGACAAAAGTAATTGGATATTTGTTCGCTCTTTGAGGATATTTTTGGTAAAGCTGCGAATATAACACGCGTATGTATTGCAAGCAGTAGGTTCAGCGGAACAGCATATTGTGATAACAAAGCTACTCCTTTATTGGGAGAAGGTTCACTGCTGTAGTAGGGCGCAGGTATAAAATTAACTATGTCGAATAAGTAGACGAATTATGTTTTTATTTCTAGAATACCGCAGCAATTATAACTGATTTATACATACATACCTGCAAAATAAATTGTAAGAAGCAGAATGGGTAACAGAATTTCGATAAGGGGCGAGCAGTTTCATAGTGAAAGGTGCAGCTATTACAAGAATTAACAGATGTACTGAAAAAATTTAAAACGTTAAATAAAAAGCTGTAACTGTTTAAATGTTTTATTTTGCATACATCAGCTGTCTCGTTTATTTAATGTGGAAATTAAAATTATAGGACTTGTCCTCTTTTCATAATGTAGGTACTTCATATAATAATTATTATTGTATGTATGTATTATCACCAAACTCTTTTTACTGAGCGGTGTAGAAGCTAATATTATCGTCCGATTCGACGACAAGACAAGTTTTAGAGGTGAGGTATATGTTTACTACACCACCGCTGCCGCTGGTAAATTACTCAATCCAATCTATCTACCACAAAATCAGCTGACCACCAATCGGTAAACGGTAGATATCTACCAGTTTAGTTTTCGTAAATGCATTAAGTTTACCATTTATTGACAATGTCAAACTGACAAGTAATTTAATTCATCAAAGTGACACATACTAAGGAAGACAACTCCGGCCTTGAACGCTATCATTTATTTTTGGAACACTAATGGCGGCTGACATTTGTGTTTGCCCGACTCTTATATAACTACTAGCGGACCCGACAGACGTTGTCCTGCCTGCTATTAGCGGGTTCAGTTTTTTCGATTTTCGAATTTTTGTTTTTTTTTCATTTTAATAAATATTGGGGGTGGTGAGGGGGGGGGTGAAATTTTGGGGTTATATGTTGTGATATGCGAGAAATCTTTAAAAATTAAAAAAAAAAAATTCGTCAAAAAATTTAAAAAAAAATTCCTATAACCCGATTGCAGCGCCACCTACCGGGTCCAATTGTGAATCTAAACCATCCAGGGACCCACTCAAACAGACACAAAAAATTTCATCAAAATCGGTCCAGCCGTTTAGGAGGAGTTCAGTGACATACACACGTACAGAAGAATTATATATATAAAGATATACAGGGACTCTACTTTTAGAGGAAGTATGCTGATATCTAACGGTAACAACAGTTTCTTGGACAAGTGAAGCTCGAAAATGATTTTGAGAATATAAAATCAAGTGCCAACAACTAGTGCAGTGCCAACAATTGGGGGTCTCACCCTATTAATTAAATTTCAATAAACTGTCTCATCTAAACAATTATTTAACATGACAATCTCTCAGGTTGGGTCGTGCAATTTACTTATCTCAATACTATATTACTTTATGCTTAAACATTAAATCAAGTATGTAGCTTTCTTTCAGTTAATTTACACTTTGACAGTTCATCAAACATTCGACCTCACAAAACACAACGACCAAATTTTCTCATTTATTTATCAAGTAGTCTACCTTATCATACAGCCCTCTGATTACTACTCCTCTTAATCCTGCAGGTCTCTTCAAAATTCTCCCAATAAACCTTTAGCCATCCACATCAACGCTTCCTATTTACATCAATTCACGATCTTAAACCCCCAAACTAGGGTGCGTGACGAGAAAAAAGTCGAGTCACGGCGTGTCCCGTCGTTGAAAATCGGGCCGTGAACGTGAGTGAAAATTTCCAAGGCGTGATTCACGTTTCACCCTAATTCCACGTTAAATATTTAGTAGGTAACAAATAAAAGACTGCCCCATGTGGCATATCTAGAGCTGGAGCGGAAGGTCATTGTACTTCTGTGTGGCTGCCTGCAGTGACGAAGATTCGCACCTGCGTTGTGTTGTGAATGTTGTGTCTACAGTCAATTGCATGTCTGCATCTATAGGCGACCAAGTAGAACTTACTTTTAGTTCCTCTGACGTAAAAGTACTCTTAAACCCAGGAATTAAAAATGTTGCCTAGCAACATATAACTTCTTATAGGTACCCGTTTCTGTAAGGGAAACGACAATTCCAATGATAGGTTTTGGTAGTAAAAGTAATTTCTTTGAGATGGTTGCAAGAAATTAGTATTTATCCCTTGTTGTAAGCTATTGTAGTCAATTTTCATTTATTTCTTTTTATGTCTACTATTCTGATTGCAACATATCACGTAAATTATTTCATCATGGCTATGTCACAAACCATTATGTCTCTTTTTTTGGTGTAGGGGAATTATCACGTCCTTTGTCCATTCCTCAGGCATTTTTTCACTGTTCCATATCTCCACTAGTTCATATACCTACCCTTTTTCGTTATTTGTCCCCTCTGCCACTATACTGTTTTCTCCAGTTTTTTTCTGTAGATTTTTAATTATTTCTCTAAATTTGCTCTCTGTTGGTGGGTATACTTCCTCCTCCTCCTCCTCCTTCTCATTTCTTGGTGTTTGCGTTTGTTCCACTTCCTTTGTACTCCGGTTAAGTAAATCTCCAAAAAATTCCTTCCATCTCTCACTTATCTTCTCTTGTTCACCTATTAAATTGCCTTCTTAGCTTGCTGATAGAAATTTCTTATCTCTTTGTTCTTACATTTTCCTTCTATGTCCTTTATTTTATTTTCGTAATAGGTCCTTTTCACTTCACTCGTCTAAAAGACGAAGGAAGTATGGTAATCACGAAAAAATCACCTTCATTTCTTAAGATCTTCACGTTTCAGGCTCCCTAAATGACGAAAAACAGGTTTTCTCAATTCCATCTGTCTGTTAGCGATATAACTCAAAAACTATTTGTTGGGGGAAGACGATATGTTTACCTGGCATGAAACCGAGAAAATTTCGGAGAAATATATTGTAATGGTATAGTGCCTACAGCAATTCTGGTTGCATAACTAAGACACGAACATGAAATAAAGATTCAAATAGGTCCAGAATTTATATTTTGTTTATTGCAACATTAGGTAATTGTTATACATTAATAAATGCACAAGACATGATTAGCAGTAACTATAATTTAATTGACAGGTCAGCATTAAATGAAGCAGTATCAGCAGGGTTGCGTTTAACTTAATTATCATTAATTGTGCTCGTTATGGCAAATGCACTTAATTTATGTGACTGACAGATTTGACAGTGTAAAGTCAAGACAAGATTGTGAACTTAATAAGATACAGAGATGTTTGAGGCGTTATGAAAGTTATATGCAGTGATACTAGTTAAATTATTAGACCAACAATCGGCAACGCAACTGAAAGGTAGCGAAAATGGTGTAATAAAGCACAGAATGCAAAGAGCATTGATAAGGCCGCCTACGATGGAGGAAAAACAATAGTGCAGTGCTAATTTAAACTTGTAAAACAGTGTTATTTAAAATTTATGTGAAAAAACCAGAGATGTGATGTCACAAAGTGCAACATTTGACATTTATCTAAAAACAATTTAGTTTCTAAGAAAAACATTGTACAAAACTTACTCCAGAACAATTGTTGCTAGGATACGAGATGTTCCTCTGTCATTGTGTTATTAGCGACGCCAAGAAAAAGCTGTTGTAAAAAGTGGCTCGCAAAACTTGTTAAATTTTAATTATTAAAAGTTATCATTTTGTGCCAAGTAGTGGTTTTTATTGTTCTCCAGTGTGCAGAATTCCTTCGTACAAATAATCGTCGAGTTATAAAATTCCAGTGAAGAGAGAAGTGAATTGAAAAGTTCGCACACTTGAATTCAACTTCGGGGGTTGTTTTCGACTAGTTTTAAGGCCAGCTAAAATTTATGTGCACCGTGCAGATTAGACCTTCATTGGTGTCCCCATCTAGAAAGCAGAAGCCGGGAGCGTTCCAAAATTGAATAATCGCCGTGGCGTCCCTCAAAAACGTATCCAGGATATCAAGCCCACATTTCGAGGTAGATTTGGCCAGCCAGAAAAGTTCGAGGGGTCCCAGAATTGTGCCGCAGTTAGAACAGACATCGTACGACGTTCCAGCCACCAGGGTTATTCCAGCGGATACTTATTGAGGTATCATCCCTTGGAAATGCAGAATTCGAAGAAGTCGACCAGCATCAGAAACAAGTGCCAAGTCCGTGTCCCTTCTGACGTCAGGAAAATACAAAACAGGTTAGCCATACTATGCCATTATTAATTGCATTGCTAAATATTTACCTAAGGTGAATTTTTCAATGGTTGGTGTTTTGCGTTCTCTGTTCATGCTGTCAATTTAAAGGTTAAACTGTCAGAGGCAGAAAAGTTGGACATTTGCCATACTTGTATAAAAATCATACTCAACAGTAAATGTTATACTGGATGTTATAACCTAACCCTGCAGATTTTAGAATTTCCAATGCTAAGCTGGAGCATTTATTTAAATTAGTTGCCAATAAATAAAATAGGAAAGGGAATAAACCAATTATTTTGCTAATAATTATTGCAAAACATAATTTTTGATAAGCCCTGAGATCAACATATTGAATTCGTATCAACACTATTTTATTTGTTGTGATGTTTATAACATAACACACTTGTCATCGTAAACGTAAAGATTCATTACAATATACAGGGTGAGTACATTAATAAATAAAATTTTATTTAGTTTTGTTTTACCTGAGAAATAAATACAAGTGATAATTTGCACACAGCTTAGGCTTTATTATTGGCGAAAATGAAACCTAGCAGATACATGGTAAACATCACAAATGTGACAGATAAGTATGGTGTTTTATAACACATCAGAAACTCGTCTAATTCAAACACACCCGTGGCTCAAAATATTCGCCTCGGAGCGTGGAGTTCGAATCCTAGCCGACTACATTTTGTTATTTGCAACTTGATCAAATTCCCACCAGAGACGTTCCGTGTAAACCCCTTTACAGATTTTTTTCCTTCCCTTCTCTGCAGCTTATATTTTCTCAATTTCTTAACATTTCCTCCTTTGCTTTCTACTTTCCTCTTTAACCAGCTGCATTACCATTTACGCTAATTTTGAGCATTCAAACCATCTCTGTGCATGCCGTCAATTTAAAGGTTAAACTGTCAGAGGCAGAAAAGTTGGACATTTGTCATACTTGTATAAAAATCATACCCAACAGTAAATGTTATACTGGATGCTATAACCTAACCCTGCAGATTTTAGAATTTCCATGCTAAGCTGGAGCATTTATTTAAATTAGTTGCCAATAAATAAAATAGGAAAGGGAATAAACCAATTATTTTGCTAATAATTATTACAAAGCATAATTTTTGATAAGCCCTGAGATACAACATATTGAATTCTTATCAAAACTATTTAATTTGTTGTGTTTATTTATATCATAACAAACTTGTCACCGTAAACGTAGGGATTCATTACAATATACAGGGTGAGTACCTTCAAAAATAAAATTTTATTTACTTTTGTCTTATCTGAGAATTAGATACAAGTGGTAATTTGCACACAGCTTAGGCTTTATCATTGGCGGAAATGAGACCTAGCAGATACAGGGTAAACACCACAAATGGGACAGATAAGTATGGTGCTTTATAACACATCAGAAAATCGTCCAATTCAAACACACCCGCGACTCAAAATATTCGCCTCGGAGCGTGGAGTTCGATTCCTAGCCGACTACATTTTTTTATTTGCAACTTGATCACATTCGCAAGAGGGAAGTTCCGTGTAAACCCCTTTACAGATTTTTTCCTTCTCTTCTCTGGAGCTTATATTGTCTCTGTTTAGTTCTGTATTATTTCTTAACATTTCCTCCTTTGCTTTTTTCTTTCCTCTATTAACCAGCTGCATTTCCATTTACGCTAATTTTGGGCATTCAAACCATCTCTGTTCATGCCGTCAATTTAAAGGTTAAACTGTCAGAGGCAGAAATGTTGGACATTTGCCATAGTTCTATAAAATCATACCCAACAGTAAATGTTATACTGGATGTTATAACCTAACCCTGCAGATTTTAGATTTTCATGCTAAGCCGGAGCATTTATTTAAATTAGTTGCCAATACATAAAATAGGAAAGGGAATAAACTAATTATTTTGCTAATAATTATTACAAAGCATAATTTTGGATAAGGCCTGAGATACAACATATTGAATTCTTATCAAAACTATTTAATTTGATGTGATGTTCCCTACATTTATTTATTTATATCTTAAGAAACTTGTCACCGTAAACGTAGGGATTCATTACAATATACATGGTGAGTACCTTAAAAAATAAAATTTTATTTAGTTTTGCTTTACCTGAGAAATAGATACAAGTGATAATTTGCACACAACTTAGGTTTTATCATTGGCGAAAATGAGACCTAGCAGATACAGGGTAAACACCACAAATGGGACAGATAAGTATGGTGCTTTATAACACATCAGAAACTCGTCTAATTCAAACACACCCGTGGCTCAAAATATTCGCCTCGAAGCGTGGAGTTCGAATCCTAGCCGACTACATTTTTTTATTTGCAACTTGATCAAATTTTCACGAGGGAAGTTGCGTGTAAAACCTTTTACATATTTTTTTTTCTTTTCTTGTCTGGAGCTTATATTTTCTCTGTTTAGTTCTGTATTATTTCTTAACATTTCCCCCTTTGCTTTTTTCTTTCCTCTATTAACCAACTGCGTTTCCATTTATGCTAATTTTGGGCAGTCAAACCATCTCTGTTCATGCCGTCAATTTAAAGGTTAAACTGTCAGAGGCAGAAATGTTGGACATTTGCCATAGTTGTATAAAAATCCTACCCAACAGTAAATGTTATACTGGATGTTATAACCTAACTCTGCAGATTTTAGAGTTTTCATGCTAAGCCGGAGCATTTATTTAAATTAGTTGCCAACACATAAAATAGGAAAGGGAATAAACCAATTATTTTGCTAATAATTATTACAAAGCATAATTTTTGATAAGCCTTGAGATACAACATATTGAATTCTTATCAACACTATTTAATTTAATGTGATGTGCCCTACATTTATTTATTTATATCATAACAAACTTGTCACAGTAAACGAAGGGATTCATTACAATATACAGGGTGAGTACCTTAAAAAATAAATTTTATTTAGTTTTGCTTTATCTGAGAAATAGATACAGGTGATAACGTGCACACAGCTTAGGCTTTATCATTGGCGAAAATGAGACCTAGCAGATACAGGGTAAACACCACAAATGGGACAGATAAGTATGGTGCTTTATAACACATCAGAAACTCCTCTAATTCAAACACACCCGTGGCTCAAAATATTCGCCTCGGAGCTTATATTTTCTCCGTTTAGTTCTGTATTATTTCTTAACATTTCCTCCTTTGCTTTGTTCTTTCCTCTAGTATAAAGCTGCATTCCCATTTACTTTCTTGAACTGCTTCTGCCCTTGCATTTTTCAGGGATTCTATTTTTTCTATTCCTGTTTACTGTTTGCTTCTTGTTCGTTTATCTTCTTGTGCTTCTTTTGTGCTAATCATAAATGCAAGCCTTGAACTACAACTACATTTTGCTAAAATAGTTAAGATAAAAACAAGTTATGCTTAGGTATGATTGCTTTATTCAGCATCGAACAAGTGGTATAAAAAAATATTTGTCAAAGAATATATTATATTTAAATAACATATCCGATAGAACACAAACTTAAAACTAAATGCTTTAGATCACTACAAATCCACGAAATTCTTTCCGAAAGGAACTACTTACTTTTAAACGGCACAATATTATACAACTCATAGTGGAAACTACACAGAAATGGGTTATTGAAATTTAACAACTACACTTACATAGTAAGTCCAATTTAATTTTAAAAATTTATAACAGCTATAATTGAAAAATTTGTACATGCATTTATTGTTTAACAATACGTGCAGTTTGTTAAGAGTGTTGGATCAGGGTAACGCTGAATACAACTGATTTATTAGTTCTTCGTGTGTGTGACAATAGAATCTTTTATAGTAAAATTATATCTACAATGGTACATGGTACAATATTTTATAATCCAGTCCGTGTACGTTCGCATCGTTAAATTAATAATATAAACCGAACAAATTTACGAATCACAATAAAATCCATTTCGCATGATAAATGGCAAATCTTTATCTTACAAGTAACATAATTTACTAAAGCTAAAAAAATGTGTGTAAAAGTATTTAATTACTAGAAACGCTACTATATTTAAACAAACTGTCATTGTTACCATACTAAAAACGATTTCTTTTGCTGCAATTGCTCACCAGATGCTACAAAAGGGGGTAAACCTGAAAGTTGATAAAATACAAATTACTCTCAAAGCATTGCAGCATTTCCACCGAGTGCTGGAAAAAATCCCTGAGTTGCTAGTGGTTTCCTTGTTTTTTAAAATTGCGTGAGTGTATTTGGCCAAAATAACGAATTTTTAAAAAGATATTTTCCCTGAGTTCCAGCCTGGTGGAAATTCCGCATGCGATGATTCGAATTTCTTTACACCAGCACAAAATTTAAATGTTTGTTTTTAACAGTACACATTGTAATTATGATATAATGTACGGAGACGTTAAATTTAATTATTTTAAAGCAATGGTGACAAGTGAGGCTCTCTTAGCGGACAAAGAGAGTTGATTTGAACAAATTATTATTTAAGTGGCACAATTAGCTATGTGGTTTATCGAATTGTGTTTATAACATGCTGGAAGAAAAAGGATGAACCCATAGAGGGAATGTGGAGTAAAACCCATTTTGCATCTTTTAATAAATTTGCAACCGTGAGTTGTCATAGATTTGGCGGCCGAATTTCTCGGGTTGCAGACCGGGGCCTCCTAGCAACAAAATGAATAATTGTACTCACGGTAACTTCTCTGGCGCAATGCTTTGCAGACATCTTTTGTGTATGTAAAATCAAACCACTAAAATATTCAAGCTAATTCTTTTTAGATGTTTTAAAAATACATCAATTTCTAGAAAGAGGTTATAAATTTGTACTGTTATGGCAATGCAGAACTGTTATTAGCAGTTACTACGATATAAAGCTCCTAAATCAACATGTTGCCTTAAAGTTCAGGGACTCCCCTTATTGATGTTGACAATGGCCTGAATTAAATATTATGTGATAAAGTAAATGTCAAGATCTACAAAATATTATAAGTTCTGTTACAATAAACCCCATTATGAAGTCGTTGTCTTGCTTATTGCGTGTTATTCATAAAAAATTTTAACGGAGGCATTGATTTGAAAAACTACACACATTGAAAATTCATATTTAATATTAAAGCGGTATATTTATTGGTCTCAAATAATAAGAGTTATTACTTTACATTATAGCGTCAAAATCGTTAATTGTACGTAAGTACACATTGCTACACGTTATACTAAATTCGCCGAGAAATTATACAGAAATAGTGAAGGCGAAACTAATGTGTGGGTACTAATCCCACAAGCCTAGTGTTTAATGCACGATTATTGTAAGTATTTAGTGTAGACAATCTTTGTACAGACGAAGTTAATATGTATTGTAAAACGGAGTAACAGGAAACTGGAGGGCGAATAGAAACAAAGGTGGGCAAGTCGTTTAAAAAAAGCCTAAATATTTTAAATTCAATCCGGCGCCAAAGCCTCGTAATATAGTCATTGTATATCCAACAACATACCGTCTAGAGGGCTGTGGATTTTTAAAAATTAAATTTATGTTGACAGTGATGAGTAAAGCTACTTAATAATATAACCTATACAATTTTGACAGATAAACTTAACTTTTACAGGATGTTTAATGCCAAGCACTGGGTGGTTCTGTGTATGGAAATTGTAGCAAATCATTTTGAATAGCTGCAGTTGTTTTTGTTACTAACATTTTTATGTATTCAACAAGAATGTTTGTATTTGTTGAAGTGACAATTCTGACATAACCTTAAACTGACAGATATAAAATTCCAATGTGACTTTTACTACCACGACTGCTAACAAAATTTTTTGACAAAATTATTCCACAGCCCTCTCTGTAATTTCAGTGAGTTTCACTAATTTGGTGTTGCGTCGCTTCGCTTGTTGAAAAAAAGCACTCTCAACGTTGAAATTTTATTTCAACCACTTGTCCCATAATATACTATTTTCATTGGTTATTGTGATTTATTTCATACTAGCTGGCCCGGCAAACGTTGTTCTGCCCAAAAATAATTTGTCTCTGAAACCCCGTTTCACCACTATAGAGTTTTAATTTTATGTCATGTCCATCGTCTTGGACTTAAAAATAAATACCATTTTCGCAATCAACTTCCCAAAAAACCTCAATAACGACACCCATATCGATTTTGATGCTTATTTACCCCATTTCACTCCCTAAGGGGTAGCGGACCCGACAGACGCTGTCCTGCCCGAACGTTGGTTTGCCTGCTATTAGCAGGTTTAGCAAAGATATTTTCGAATTTTCGATTTTTTTCATTTTAAAAAATATTGGGGGGGTGGGGGGGGTGAAATTTTGGGGTTATATGTTCTGATATGCGAGAAATCCTAGAACCCGATTGTAGCACCACCTACCGAGTCCAATTGTGAATCTAAACCATCCAGGGATCCACTCAAACACACACAAAATTTCATCAAAATCGGTCAAACCGTTTAGGAGGAGCTCAGTCACGTACACACGTACAGAAGAATTATATATACAGGGTGTCTCAAAATAACTGTTCCTAATTCTCAGAATTGAGAGGGCATATTATTCAACACTTTTTAATAATAAATTACTGTTCGGAAATACTTCCGTATTAAATTAAAACTGCATGAAGGATATGAGGATTAGAAATTTCTCCAATGTGGATACATAATCCATTCACAAAACTCGTCAACTGTCAATGTCAATTTTTTAAAATATTTGCTGAGTGTACGTGGAAATTAGTACTATTTAAAGTTAGGTTATGTTACGTGTCAAAAGTTAAGCAAAGTAATAAATATAAATCATAAATCAAAAAATTAAGGAAGAATGGGAATTGTCAAATCTCATTTTAATAAAATGTATGCGTCATTAGATGCAACTAGCTGTACTATCCATTCACAAAAATTCGTGAACTGTCAAAATGCTGTCAAGTTGGTACCTTGTTTAAATTCTGGTGTGGAACTTCTGCTTATTGATTTTGGCAGCACTAAAATTTTTAAATTTAAAGACCTGACTTATGTCACACTTTCTTGTAAAAAAATGATCTCCAAAATGTTTTAATTTCTGTGCATTCACTACAATTGCAATGGAACAGAAACGAAAAAGGGTTTTATCATTGGAAAGGAAAAAAAACGCTACAGTTAATTATTACAAGGAAAAACTTCGCTTAACTTTTGACACATGTAACATAACCTAACTGTAATATTACTAGAAATCACTACTATCCATTCACAAAACTCGTGAACTGTCAAAACGCTGTCAAGTTGGTATCTTGTTTCAGTTCTGTTTTGGAACTTCTGCTTACTGATTTTGGCAGCACGGAAATGTTTGAAATTGGAAAACTTGACTTATGTCACACTTTCTTGTAAAAAAAATAATCTCTCAAATTCTTTCATTTTTGTGCATACACTTCAATTGCAATGGAACAGAAACGAAAGAGGGTTTTATTATTGAAAAGAGAAAAAAAGTCTATAGTTAATTATTACACGGAAAAACTTTTGACACATGTAACATAACCTTAACTTTAAATATTACTAGAAATCACTAGATCCGAAGTACATTCCCAAAAAAACTGTAATTTTCAGGTACACTCAGCAAATATTAAAAAAAATGACATTGACAGTTAACAAGTTTTGTGAATGGATAATATCATCAGCCTATAAAGAAACTTTGCCAAGTAATATAGATTTCATGATCAAGGAAATTTATTCATGGTTTAATTGTTCAAGTTTGAGACAATTGGAGTAGTTCTTTATAAAGTACATTTTTTTTCTATAATAATTTTCAAGGTCAACTTTCTAGGGGATAAGTTGCATTCCTGCAGGGTTTCTAGTTTTAATAATGTTGGTACATACATTTTTAGTTCTTTTCTTCCACTAAAAAAATGATTGTCATTTTGACAGATATGTCATAATTTAATATCGCTTGCTTCATTTTTGCATTTAAAATATTTCTTGGTTTTCTTTTTTTATCCGATTTTATTGATGATGATTCCATGTTAAAAAAAAAATTGTCAAGAGTTCAAATTAAGAAACTTTGACATTCAAAATTGACACATAACCATAATTTTGAAAAAGTTCTACCAACACGAGGTATAAAAATTTTCTAGCGTTTTACTCACATGTCTACCAACATTGTAACACTTTGACAGTTATTATAGAAAAAAAAAAGTACTTTATAAATTAATTAACGACAATAAAAATCCGTTAAAAATACCAAAAACAGTCCAGACAAGATGGATATCGATTGAACCAGCAATAAGAAGAATTGTGGAACAGTGGACAGAGCTCAAATTGCATTTCAATCTAGTAGGAAAAACTTGTTATTCTGCTGAATTAATCTACATGTTGTCAGATCAAACTAATCTTTGTTATATGGTTTACTTGAAGTCCATTTTAGATAAGGTTCAAAAAGTAACGAAATATTTCGAAAGTGGGAATGTTGACCCCACCAAACAATTAGACAGTTTGATGTTTCTATATCAGTTTATTGCCAGTAAAATAATTAATCCTACCGCTAGAGCTGATATTTTTAAGGAGAGTGCTTAATGATGTGGAGCCTAAGATCAAGAACATTATTAGAAGACGTATTGATTTCATCTACCGGGTGACTATAAATAATTGTGATTTTTTTTCTTGGGTTGACACTGTTTATGTTGGTGGCACTGTAAGTCTATGTCAAATTCGAGGTTAGCAGGTTAGGTTTTGCGTCAGTTTTGACAAAGAATGACGCAAAACCTAACCTCCGAACATAGGCTTACAGTGCCACCAACATAAACAGTGCCAACCTAAGAAAAAAAATCACAATTATTTATAGTCACCCGGTATAAACTCCTAAAAGAAATTCGACTGCCTGATAATTTATCTGTTTTACAGAAAATTAATTTATAATCAGCAGACAATTGCCTACGTCTTATGATATTGTCAATTGTCCAAGTTCTAGCAAACACATTTTGCTGTGGAATTAACCGAGTACAATGGCGGAATATAAATTTAGGCCGGCCTGTCATTCGCTTGGCACTATTTATGTTGGTGGCACTGTAAGTCTATGTCAAATTCGAGGTTAGCAGGTTAGGTGTTGCAGCGGTCTATGTCAAAACTGACGCAAAACCTAACCTGCTAACGTCGAATTTGATTAAGGAATCTGACATTTACAAACTCATGAATCAGTGGAATAATTTGCATTGTATTAGATGGACAAATACCACTGACACCATTAAATGGGTAGAAGTAAAAATGTACAAAGATGCCAGTGATGAATGTGCTTTCAAAGAGTTGGTTGATTTAGCTTTTTACTTTCTTGTTTTACCCAGCTACCTATACGATTTCCGCAGATATTTTGAACAAAATCGGCACCAAAGAAATGTATTCTTTTAAACAAGAACATCAAGAAGATGTTGATGATGACATTAATCTAATAAGTATTTAATAGTAACTTTAAGATTAATTTTTGTCTGTGTTTGACCAAAAAAAGTTTTTATTTTAGTGATAACGAATAATTTTACTGTTAAGATTAAGAGTTTATCTTATTTACATGGCAACACTGGGTGTTGGCAACACTGTATGACAGTTATTCTAAATAAATGAATGGATGTGTAATATTTTCGTGACTGGGTAAACTTTGTGCCAAGATAAGAAAAAAAAAGTAACAAAGCTAGCAACTTGGTCCAAATATACCTTGATATGTCATATTAACGTAATTGCATGCAGAATTCTAATAATTCAAGTAGTTCCTGTCAAATGATATTTTCTGTGTATAACCTCACTTTTGATGTTTCTCTTCACCAGCGGTTTCGAGCCACCTCGTGTTCATAAATTTCAGTTGCAGGTTAACGATGCCACACGACTATGTACAAAAAACTCACAAAGTGACTCTTGACGTATATAGCATAAACTATTCAGTACTCTATAAACATCACCAAAGGAAAGATTTGGAAAAAACAAGGACAAACTGCATTAACAGAGCTAAACCAAAAAAATCATAGTCAAACACCTGATAACGTGTGCTGATCCTATTAGATGACCTGGGGGGAAAACAAATCATTACAAAACGGGGATGTTTTTATCGGAAACGAGTGTGCAACTCTTTCAAAAGCTTCATGTTCATCATGTTGCAGCGACTCCTGAAGGTGGTGTTGCCCCCATACATAGTATACAAGGTTCTGAACCTTTACGAATCATGGACAACTGGTGAAGTGAAGGCCGGCAGATATAACCGAAATCCTACGGCTGGTTTGATGCTGTTAGCTTTGGCGATTAAGTATCAAGACTAGTAATTCCAGCATTGAAATACTTGCCAGGAAGAAAGCATCTTATAGGAGATAACCTATCGAGTCATTTTTGTTCGAAGACTGTAACTGAGTGCTTGCGCCACAATATTTCCTTCATTCGACACAAACCATCTGGCGGACAGAGATTATGTTTTTGCCTAAAAACCCAGCAGCCCTACTGCAGACATCTACAAAAGGTATGATGATTGAAGGCGAGTCCTCTACCGATAGAAATCTCTACAATTTGTCATCAAGTACTTACCAAACCGATCTCAAATTGACTCTAGTAAATTATAATTCCCAAAGAAAGAACAAGCAATTATTTTTAGTGCAGCTGAAATTTTGACACAACAAACTTACAAAGTGTATAACGAGCCTGATTCGTCCTACCAGAGCTTTTTAATATTCAAACCCACTAGCATAAAGCTGACCTGTAACTTTGATGCTGTATTAATTCGATTAAGGATGCATTCCGCATCTGAAATCGCGTCCAAGTGAATTTGTACAGTTTCTTGCACTCGTAGTTGATTTGCGAAAGTGAGCAAAAACCTACCAAGATAGCGGCTTATGCTTGAGTCTTGTGGTTGATACCAGAGCCCCAGGAGTACAGTACAACTTTGGAAAGCATCCCCGAGGTCCATATAACTCACAGCAGGAAGCATCTTCAGTGATTTCAAGGGAAAGTAATTCAAGATCTCTGTACCTAGCGTGATAAATGCAAATTTTACCAACGACGCCATTAAAGAGGCCTGATTCACAGTTCAGCTGGCCGCAAAGATAAAAACTGGTTAGTTCATTTACGACCAATGTATTTGACCAAATCTACAATCCAGTGCTAAGTGGTATCACATTTCGAGCTCAGCATCTTTTAACGCGGCATTGTGGTGCCAGCTTCAAGGCATGGTTGTATCGTCAGCAAGTGGTTACACGTATGCAGTACCGGATTAACGTGAATTTGGCGAAGTGCATGCAATATATTTTCGCGAATTTTCATGTTTGACAATTTATTACTGTATTGGGTGCATAGAATTCAGCTTTTAGCTCGTAGTATTGCAAACTCAACCTTAACCTTTGTTTATTCACAGCATTTGTTAATGTCAAGCTGTAAATACGAGTAGCATTTAGCTTTTAACCCGTAGTCATTCAAACTAAATATTAATTTCTATTATTCACGGCGTATTATTTGCGTACTGTCGTTTTGTATTTCTTTTATGTGCAGTAAAACAAGCTATATAGTATATTATGTTTATGTAACCAGCCTTGGGTTTTAAGCATGACGTTACAAGTTCTCTCTGTCTAACATTCACGTGTATTAGAAAGAGACAAACAATGTCTTATAAGTCCGTTCCTACAAGAAAACTTTTACCGGTAAACTGAAACATGCGCTACTGTTTAAAAGTTGACGTGAAAAGTTCCAACTTTGCACAATCGCATTTTTCGCAAATCCGTAATACCAACCTATTTTTTGTAGACGGCAATTCGTAAACATAACCTCCTCGTTGCGTGAGTAAACATAACTTTATTACGTGATTTTAAGTTTTGTTCTTGTCTCAAAGACAAATTTTATGTTAAAAATGCAGCAGTGGAAAGAAAAAAAATTCAATCACTAATACAATAGACTCTTTTGAGGTTATGTTTCTATTTAATTTTAAATAGATTGGTATGACTGCATGACTGCCAGTGAATTTTAGTTTCTTATGCAAGAAAAACTTGTTCGTGTAAACGGAATTACAATTACTTTTAACTGGACTTGTAACTTCACTGTATCTGAAATTCTTGTTCAAATCGCTTTTTATTCCTAGCAGGGTTGAATGAAGGTTCATTTTCAGAATTAAAGGTGTGGTCAAGATGAGCTCGGAGCAAAGCTGTGTTGGCTTTCCCATAACCACTGCTGAAGTAACAAATGAGTCTTGTGCGTTGACGTCTGAGCTAGCTAGCAACTTTAGGGCAACCAAAATTAAAATAACGAAAAGGCAGAACAAACGCCGCGTTACAAGTGAAACTGGGACAAACACTATCCAAAATAACAAAGCAGCCAAACGGTGTCACCTTATTTTTAATAGCCATCAACGAAACAACTTTGAAGGTCAATCATTCTCTAAAAGCAACACTATTTGCAGATGACATAACCATCTTCTGCAAAGGAAAAATCTTAAATCCATTCAACAACACTTAGAATAATCTCTGAAACTTACAATGTTGCCTAGACACGCTTCACAAATGGACCCAATCAACGTGTGTCTTGCCAAAAAACCAAATGTATACATTTCCACAAATGTCATTAACTCATAACCATCTACCTAGCCCTGAACTGAGAATCAATAGCACACCTGTAACTTATGTAAAATATACCCCATACTTAGGAGTCATTAAGTAGCAACAACTTCCGGGATTGGGCCGTGTCATTATTGAGGTCGAAGAACTCAACGTTTTGCCCAGTTTTGTAAGGGGCTTCATCAATGTGTAAACCACGCCAGAGGCGAAACTCTTTTGCAAGGGAAGGGATAAAAGAGCACGGCAACTCAACGTGTAGACCACGCCTGGCGTGGTTTACACGTTGATGAAGCTCCTTACGAAAGTGGGAAAAACGTTGAGTTCTTCGACCTCAATAATAACACGGTCCAATCCCGGAAGTCGTTTGTTACTTAATGACAATGGGCACGAAAGCCTCCGAAATCATCTTAGGTGTCATTCTTGATAACAAGTTCACGTGGAAATACGGTGTGGATCACATAAAGAAGATACGCTTGAGAACGATCAACATAATTAAATGTCTAGCAAACTGTAACTGGGGCGAAGAGAACAACATGCTTTTGTGACTTTATAGGGGGCTGATACGATCCAAAATAGATTATAGTTCAATGTTTTGTAACTTTGCAAATACTACACTTAAAAAACTCGATGTTATCCACAATACCTGCATTAGATCTGCCATCAGGGCAATACCTACTATGCCTATACACAATAAAGAAAGTTATTTTCACACTTCCACGATCAAATTATTATTAGGTATAATTTTTTTATACACAAACAATATTTATGTTGAAGAAATGAAGTTGTATCCGACCCGCGGACTGCAGTTGCAAATCCGCACCCGACCCGCTACCCGCAATATTGATATAAATCCTACCCGCAATTCGGGTAACGCGTAGGTATCCGACCCGCAACTGGGGGAGGGCTGCTATGGGGACCTTGCATTCGTCTTGAGCCAAGTATGGGAATTACACTGATATCACAGGGAACGAAAGAGCGGATACTGCCACCAAGCATGCTATCAGTGAACCACATATTTGTAATGAGCTAAAACCCAATGGTTAAACTACCAACTCCCGAATAAATTGCACAGAATTGAAGACACTAACCCAGTGAACTGATCAGCTAAAAAGAAGAGAACAAGTGATATTAAGCAGACTAAGAATTGGATATTGCAATGTACCTGTAACAGTACCCCCCCTGATTTGTCAATTGCCCTAAGCAATGACAAGATTTAGTAGTAAGTTATGTGATTCCACATTTATACAGATTAATGTGACATACTGTACCAACCTGGAGTTAATGGCCTTGCAGTTGATACTCCTTTAAAATGTTCAGTTGTTAATATGAAATATACTCACATTCTAAATTCGTTCATAGAAGTTTTTCGTTTTCTACTAATGTTTGCAGTTTTTAAATCAATGCCTCGGTAATAAAAACAAATTTGTAAAACATCAGTAATCTGAATCATTAGAAATCACGTCATAACTTGTTAAACAATTGAAATCGGTATATATCTGTTACAATATTATTCATATTAAACTCTTTTATTAAAAAAAAATTAAAAATTATACATAGAGACAACGTAATAAATAATTTGCAAGTAGAAAAGTCGTTTAGAAAAATAAAAACCCTTTTTAATCATATTAATTCATTAATTACTAAACATGAATCAGATTTTAGGTTATAACGGCAAAAATGGAAGCATGAGTGGTTGTGTCAAAACATGAGTGGCAAAATCATGAAAACGTGCTGCAGTTTTGTATTTGCAACATGGTTTTATTATTTACCATACACTACATTTAATGAGGTAGGAGTGATTTGAATAATTATGTGAACACCTGACGATATTTAGAACAGTTACTGAAAATTCTCAAAATTGTCGTAAAGCATGCAATTGTAAACAGTTTTAACAGGAGAATACAGTGAACCTCTCATTTCCTCTCCTCGTTCTCTTGGTAACAAATCTCCTAACCAACTACGAATCCAAAAATAAACCTTTACTGTCAGCACCTTCAAATCAGTCGTCCTTCATTTCGAAGCAAGTGAAACGCCTTCATCGCTTCACTGGCTGCTGACCGCGCCTTCCGCCACGCTCGGCTCCCCCTTCTTCACAACCGTAATTTCCAAGTTTTCCAGCATCAGCCAATGCTGCGAGCGCATGTGCGTGTTCATCTTATCCTTACGGGCGAAGCATTTCTGGCACAAGATGCACTGGTGTGGCTTCTCCCCTGTGTGAGTCCTCATGTGATTGTTCAATTTGTCCTTGCGGCTGAAGCAGCGCCCACACATGGGGCACTCGAAGGGCTTCTCTCCCGTGTGAATTCGCATGTGCAGCATCAGCTTATCTTTGCGAACAAAGCGCCTATCGCACATCGTGCACTTGAGGGGCCGATTTTCCACATGTGTCGCTAGGTGAGCCTCCAGGTCGGTTGCCAACAGGAAGGGCTTCTGGCAGTACATGCACTCGAACATGCTATCCCCGAGGGAGCCACGTTGGAACACGTGCATGGGCTCCATGTTGTAGCTCTTCACCTCCACATCAAGTTCCGGGTTGAACGGGATATGCGTCAGAGGTTTCTGCTTGGCCCCGTTGGCGATGGGGACTTCACTTTCAGTTTTAATATTTATTTCTGACTGGTACAGATATGGTTCGGGTGCTGGGGAGTGGTTGGGCGCTTCGCTGTCAAGAATGATGGGTTTTATGTCTATTTCGGAATCCTGTTCGATGATCTCAGTGATTGGATAGTGGATTTCGGTCAGCTGCTTGGGTTCCATGGAGGTGGCTTCGGGCTCACTGAATTGGACTACTTCCGAGATGTTTACTGAGTCTATCGTGCAACCGGTGAATTGTGTGTAGTGTAAGATCTTCTCCTCGGCCCGCAGGCACTTGTTTTTGAAGTCGTACGCTGTGTCTAGGGCTTCTGAGCAGGAACCACAAATTACAGCGGATTGTACAACATCCAATGCCTAAAAAAGTTATCATAATTAGCACAGCGCTTACATTAACTCTAAAGGTCTACATTAAGACGATTCACAAAGATGCAATTAATAAATATGTTGATCCAAGAGTAGCAAGTTCGATCTCTGTTCCGGGACAAGTTTTTAATAATAAAAAAAATTGTGAATAAGTCTTTACAGCTATGGTTCTTCACCTGTGTTCCACAGGACACTAATGTTTTTCAAACACGAAAATAAAACTACTGACCCAAAGCACAGGTAAACAATACTGGAATAAACTGTAGCAGAGATAGTTTATAACCTAAACCCATCTGTATGTCACAGTCGTTCATTTTGTTTGATAAAGTTTGTTGCAGTTTATGTATTAATACATATTTTAAAAAAATTAAAATAAAGCTTCTAAAATGCTTCCTTAACAAGATACAGGGATTTTTTTTAAATTGCTGTTTTTTTTTTAGATTTAGCAACCAGTAGAACAATTAGATTTAGTACACTCAAATATCTAATCAAATACAGTTAATCGGAAGACTTTGAGTTAACCCTCGCCATTTGGAAGTAATTGTGTAACGCAAGCGGTGGAAATGAGATCTGGTCGAGACTTTAAATAAATAAATAATATAAATAGCGGCTTTATTTAGCTTCACAAATGCAGACAATATTATTTAAAATCTCGACCAGATCTCATCACCGTCTGCATTACACAATTACTTCCAGACGATGGAAGTAAGAATAATTTTCTACTATAGCTACCATTTTCAGCTTTATTACGTATTTTTACTGTTAAATAATAATCTATTATATTTATTAATAAAAAATAAACAATTAACAAAATTATTACACTCAAAGGTCACATAATGATATCATCGAATGAAAACTCTCAATTGAACTTTCAATGAAAATCAAGCCGTCCTGAACTGATTACGTAATAAGCACCCTAATAATTTATTATATTTATTAATGAAAAATAAACAATTAACAAAATTATTACACTCAACTATCACATAATGATATCATCGAATGAGAACTCTCAATTGAACTTTCAATGAAAATCAAGCAGTCCTGAACTGATTACGTAATAAGCACCCTACAAGCTTTTCAAGCGATTAGCACCATTGGGATGCTTATCAACCGCAACTTCATAAAGTAAAACTGCAAGACACAATAATAAAGAGCAAAATAGTATTAGACATTTGTGTCAAATTAAGGTGTGATTAAAAAACACTTCATCAGAGTAGCCCAGGTACGATAATGACAGCGATATTGGGCATGTCCGAGATTTATTCAGAAAAGTAGGTCAGTTGCAGCTGACAGAAGTGACAGTTTTTGGTTAGCACAGTCGAAGAATTAATGGCTAATAGGTTTCAGAGCCAGTGTATATAGAAGAGTAGAGTACCGCAATTCTTTGATCAGTGAAAATGTCGCCATCGCCGCCATTTTTGTTCCCATCAGCAATAACTCATTGCGTTGTCTAAAATTTTACTTGAAATTGGCAAAACTGTAAGTCTATGTCAAATTTGAGCTTAGCAGGTTAGGTTTTGCGTCAGTTTGTGTCAGAACTGACGCAAAACCTAACCTGTTAACCTCGAATTTGACATAGACTTACAGTCTTACCAATTTTAAATAAAGTTTTGGATTGCCAACAAACATCACGTTAACGAAATTGTGTTACAAACCTCAAAGTGACGCATATGTCAGAGGAATAACCATGGCGGACGTGGCGGTACTCTCCTATATCTACTGGCTCTGATAGGTTTATTCTGTTAGGGACATCTTTGAAGATTTTCAAGAAACGTCTCCAAATGTCATTACTCCTTTTGACAGCTTTTGTAAATGCATTCAGTATATTGTGACTTTGTACTAGAGATCTGCGCGGGTCCAATATTTAGAACCCGCACCCGACCCGCAAACCGCAATTTCTGAAATTTTAAACCCGCACCCGACCCGCGAACCGCAATTTTCAAATCTTTATACCCGCACCCGACCCGCGACCCGCCGTTTCAAACCCGCACCCTACCCGCGACCCGCAAGTTTTGCACTTTCAAGCCGCACTTGACCCCAAATTCAAATATTAAACCAGCACGTACCAGCAACTTGCTTCAGATAGAATAATTATACACAATAAAGAAAGTTATTTTCACAGTTCATTATGATTAGGTATAATTTTTTTATACACAAACAAAATTTATGTTGAAGAAATTAAGTTGTACCCGCCACCCGACCCGCTACCCGCAGTTTCAAAGTAGCACCCGACCCGCTACCCGCAGTATTGGTATAAATCCTACCCTCAACCCGACCCGCAATGCGGGTAACCCGCGGGTACTCGTGGATACCCGACCCAATGCAGGACTCTACTTTGTACACAAGGAGCATAACTCTCAAGAAATTGCATTTTAAGTCCGCAATTTTATTTGATTAACCTTGGTATTCGTGTGTATAAACTTTATAATACTATTAATGACTACATTTACACGGTAATTTAATGCTGATGTTATTTAAACCGTTATTATTAAGACTCGTGTAAAACGTGCGTTTACACAAGGATGTTGTACAGGCGTTAAAGTGTACGTCGGTGTTAGCTAAAGCCTCGTCGCAGTGTGATCAACTGCTTTGAGATTTTCGATCTGTCACTCTGTCAGACGCTGTCTGTTATTATAAAATTATAAACATAACCGCCATAACCTACAAGATTCATACATCACATCTACTTCTCAGGTAATATTATCTCGATTTATTGACGTTTGTGTGGTTGACAACTGCAACTAGGAACAACTAACCGTCTTTACAATTATGTTGGTAGTCTTGTTTCAAAACCGGTGTAACTCGAAAGTATCCATTTACACGTACATTTTACACCCGCTTACTAACGTGACGAAGTGGTGTAGCGTTAGTAAACCGGTTCTAGTAAAACCGGCGTTAAACCCCATTTACACGACAATTTACACCGGTGTTAACAAGAACCGATGTTATAACACCGGTGTTAGCGGACCATGTAAATGTAGTCAATGAGTTACACCGGTTACCCGTTGCTGTTCTACTAGCCTTTAATTGGTTTCAAAGAACAAGTTTAAAAACGGTGGATAAAATCTAGAAAATGTATTTATGTTCGTTACAACAATAATAATTAAGGAAATGTAGTTTTGTCCCATTTAATGGTCTCTCTAACTCCTTTGAGTTTCCGAGATCTCAATAGTGGCAAGTCTATTGCAAATACAAGTGTTCTCAGTTAAAATTTGTTTTGAGTATATTAACTTGCTGTGTACTTTGCACATGCTGTCATTAGATAACATTTCTATTTGTTGACTACCTAGTCAATAATTGTTCTATTAAGCACTTTTATTAAAATTTAAAAATTACTTGTAGCTTGTTCTAAATCGCATAAAAATGGAAAAATATACACTTGTCTCCAATCCATAGTAACAAATCAGAAGCTCGTAGGATAATTTTAACTGTGTCGTTCAATCTATTTTGATGTTTAGTAACTAGATTTCTGCACATTATCGATAACACAAAGGAAGACGGTCACACCAACACCCTTCCAGATTACTTAGACAAACCATTTTATAATAAACACATTCAAACTCATACATACCAATTCTGGCACACACACGAGCAATTTGCTCCGCACAGATGGGGTGTCAAAGTTACAGTCGTCAGTGTCCAGCGAAAGGCAGTTGGCATCGCTATTCAGTACTTGCAAGCAGGTCCTGCAGATCCTCATAGTCGCCGGATGTGGTGGCCACCGTTTCTGCTGCACTCGCGAACAACACCTCCTTACGAAAATATGTAACAGATGATATAAGCATCAGACAATAAAAAATAAAGTGAGGTTAATGTTGCTGCAGATCACTTTATTGAATTTTAACAGAGGACGCTGTAAATCGTCAAGGTCGTCCTGTGTAGGCGAATTTTTTATTAAGGGATTTTGCGTATTTCTAAATTGGAAAACCTTCAAAGTTGCTGTAAAATTAATGCTCGATTATTTTAATTATGTAATAATGATAAAACAGTTTAAAAAATTCAATATCTTATCGTATAAAATACAGAAAACATTACATTGTTAAAGTAGTTCACATTAATTCGTATAGTAATAATAAATAATAAATTATAAAAATAAATTACAGGTACATGAAAAATAAACTTGATCACGGGAGCTATTGAAAACTTGCCTCATCTGTAGCATGTTTTTTATTGGCATAGAATTGTCATTTACTTTAAGTGTAAAATTTATTTTCTAAATCTTGTTCAGCGTCGCCACGCGTTATTTAATGTTACCTAACATTTCAACTTATAAATTTGATTTAAACTAAATTTTTGTGTATTTGTTAGCTCATTAGACTCGGTTAAAGTCACATGAACAAATAATACAGTTAACTGTAGTTCAAATGTGGCTTTATAAAGTGCAGTGTAGACAGTAGTCACATTTTTCATAAGCTCCCACGATCAATGCATCTCAGCATCTCAGAGGAAAACTGCACTAAAAAACAAATATTGAATTGTTGAATAAAAATTATTACAATTTATTCCGATATTTGCTATTTGGTTGCACTAGAAATAGCGTCTATCAAAAGATGATTTTCTCGTGTATTATTATTTTTATTAAAGGGAAAAACATTTAATTATGAAATTTTTGAAAACAGTAACTTACAGTCCTTGATATTTTTGACTTGTCATCGAAGAATGAATGATCTTGGCAAAATTCAGCGAAATGAATACAAAACAGTTTCATATGAAATTTTTTTATGCAAAACTAATATTCGTAATAACATTTTATTCGAAAAGATTAATCAAAGTTGCCCTAGAAAAAATCGTCTGGACACACGGCTCAATTGGAGCTTTCATATTAATCAGAAACTACTACAAGGTTATAGCAGACTCAAGCAACTGCATCCTCCACTTAACCGCAAGTCCCTCTTAAAAATTGAATGTGGAGTCCTCCTCTATACAAGCCTCTTACGACCGTTACTCCTGTATGGATCACCGATACGGTGCAATACATTTCCAACCAACATACGCAAACTACAGAGATTCCAGAACAAAGTGCTGCGAATTGACTGCAATGTACCCTGCTACCTCCGAAACACACAACTGCATCACGAGTGCCAAAATAATCATAATCAACTCAAGTGATTGTAGTGACGCGCTTCATTACGAACTATTATTTATGTGTAATAATACTAATAATGTATTAATAATAAACAATAAACAATAATAATCAGATCCGCACAAGACTCAAACGGCGCCTACCACAGGATATTTTATCAGCCGACAGCAAATAACTGACGGTGTTATTGTAAAGTGCCCATTGGGACAGCCAAAAAGTCTCCTAACCTTAGGGTCCCTTCTCACGAGGCGTTTTTGCAGCGCTGCAGAGTGGCGCCGCTGGTAGGGAAACATTGTTTTAAATAGAAGCCTTCACACGGAGCGTTCAACGAACTCGCGGTGGCGCGTTTGAGCCACTCGTAGCAGACTTCCGCTACCAGAAGCGCGCGCTGCTAGTCGCGAAACCCCTTCACACGGCGCGACTCGCAGCGCTACTAGCGCCGGGCGGTGATTCTCGGAAGCGCAGCCGCAGAACTAATCCAGTGCTGCCGATTGATACATAATTTTGGCAACATCATGCCATAATTTTACGTCAGGCCAACGACAACACTGACTTTTTAGTTTGTTGCGGGTTACCGTTAAATTCGGTTGTATTGTATGTGCCTGTGAAAATGGATAGGGAAGTTTCCAAAATCGACACCGCGTCCATCTCGATGCACTGCAAGTGACAAACTACCTATTTCGGTTTCACCTGGCAACGCCGGCGGTAGCGCTGCTGAGCGACTTAGCAGTTCTGTTTCCTACACAGTAGCGCCGCAATAACGCGCCACACAATCGCGTACCCTGCCACTCCACGGCGCCACTCTGCAGCGCTGCAAAAACGCCTCGTGAGAAGCCGGCCTTAGTCTGCATCAAGTATATCATATGTAACATTATTTCGCAATAAATATATCAAAAAAAGATTACAGTGAAAGAAGTGATATATTGAAGTGTCGGCATTTGGCGTAACGCTGCTGTTCATTTATAATTGATCGTTTGAACTGTTGTAGCTGTCAGTACTCTCAATTGAACATTTACAGCCTAACGTAGTTGAGATTACAATAGTTACTACTTTTGAGTCACATTTGATTGTTTACCGTCAAGTTTTATTGTTGTTGAGTCAAGTTTAGCTAGTTTAAACGCCACACAACTTAACTCCTTACTAACCCTCTTTGTTACATTTTATTATAAGTAGCTGTGTTTTCCTTTTTGTTGATGTTTATGACATTTACATGCGAACTTGTGTGTGTTTTCTTTTGTAAAAGGGGTTTAGAAAGCTACAAAGAAGTTTTCCCGCAATGTAAGTTCAACGCTGTTGTTTGTGGTTCCGTCGACCAAGCACTGCCAAAGTTGAAGGTGTACCTATATGCTTCCACTTTTCTCAGTGGGCTCACATGTGAATTTCTCCTATTAGGAAAGTGGTGGCGCCTTAGCATCTAACATCTACTTTTCTTTTAATAGGCCATTGCCCTGATTAGTCTAGTATTGTACCCCCCCCCCCCATATCCCTGAGTGAAACCTGCACCCTTTATGTTACGGGTTGGAGCAGCGGTCCGGTGTAATTCTTTTCCGATTTCAGTCATTTTACGCGCTAATCAATTAGCTAATTAATGGCATGTCGAAACCGCGCGTTTATGTTGCAACATGCGATTAGAAATTCGTACGACCCACACAAACCGGCGTATCAGATCTATCGCGAGTTCTTTGCACAAGAACAATCAGAAAATATGTCAACCGATATTTTTGTGAATCACTCGAGATCCATGTTTTAAGTTTCTTATTTCGTTAGGCGTCATGGTTGCTTTTCCGAAGATGTGCCTACGTCGACAGGCAGTATTGTATACGCTGTCTTTTTAAGAAAGGAATACTGCAACGGCCTGATTCGTATCACCTTTGCTATTTAATATTTACACACGCTAAAGCTGAACTGTAACTTTTTATATTGTAACAATTAGGTTAAGAATGTATTTAAAATACGCGCTAAAATGGTTTGGCGCCATTAGCAAAGCAAACCGGAAGAACACGTTGACACAGTGTTTTGCGTTATTTTTTGTGTGGGAAGAAGTCAGTCGCGTTGAAGTGAAATTGTGAGCTTACGCGTGGCGTGCTTAAATAGCCGTCAACGCTTTGATTTCTTGGGGCTGAGATACAGCTTCGAGAGCGTAGTGCAACCTTGGAAGCAACACCGAGGGCCACATAATTCTTCGCAGAAGGCGACTGCAGTGACGCTATTAAAGAAGCCCGATATGGGTTTTTGCAAGTAACGATTGTGAAAACAGGTTAGTGCGTGTAAAACCAATGTATTTGCTCGAGTCCGTGATCCAGGGTAGCTGCTATTACGTTTGGAACAATTGCGTAGGATTGCATCACCTTTGAACGCGGCGTCGTGTGCGAAACATAATTCGCGGACTATCTTGTTATTATTTATACTTGATACTTTATTTTTTTATCACTGTACAAGTTGTAAATGTGTGTAGAACGTAGCATTTAGCATATAGCTATTAGAATAAACTTTACCGTTTATTATTGACGGGGTATAGCATTTGTATATTGTCGTTTATATTTTATTTATATGTATGTATGCATATCTCCATATAGAGTACACAGCGTTTGTGTAAGCAGCCTGGCTTTTATTTCTAGCGTGGTTAGAGTGTTTATTTTCAGGATTATGGATGTAAACGAAGCAGGCTCAAAGAAAAGCTGTATTGACATAGCCATAGCCACACTAAGGTAAGAAACTGGTCTTGTGGTGACGACTGAGTTAGCTAGCAAACAAAGGACAATTAAAAATTAAAGTAACGTAAAAATATGAGCTAAATAAAAGCCGCGTCACAATACAAAGTGCGATCGGTCCAGTAAACTTAGTTCGAGTGTGCCACTCAAATGTTAAACAACGTTTTCGTGTTTACTTACGTTAATATAAGTTCTTTGTTTTTTGTTAGGTATATTTCTATTAGATCATCATTTTCTCCAATCATTGTAACTGCTTGAATACATTTGTTAAGTTGCTAGACAACCATTATTTTTAAAAACACAAAAAGTTACTTAGAATTAAAATAATGTGTCAAATATGAAGTCACAACCATCTACTCCCACACCAACGCCCTGGAAAGCGATCTTTTGGGGAGGCTGCAACAGAACTCGACTTTCTTGCAAAGATTTTCAATTACAACCGCCCCCAAAACGGAAGATTCACATCGTAGTGCGGTGGCAACAACAGCAGTAAAATCAGGATGTAGATACAGACCGCAGGAACAAACCTATGTACCACGAAATGAGTAAAAACATTTTAAAAACTAAAAGGAAACGCTCACCAGAGATGGAAATCGGCTTAACTTGTATTCAGGAGAACGCCACAGCTTGTACCTCCAATTGTTACGAAAACAAAGTCAGGGCAAAATAGCCTACTCGATTAAGCCATGCCAAATCTCATCGGAGGCTTAATTTGTTCTCGAGCACAGCTTTCTTCAATCAATGCTTAGAATCGAAAAAGATCACTTGCTAAACATCCTATTCAGGTACCTCTTATCGAAGGTCGAGTGCTTTTCGGAAAAACTAAATTCTTGTTTAGTCTGCCAAAGAGGTGCGCTCGGAAAATAACATTAGAGATACGGGCGTAACGAGGAGCGAAATACAAAAGTAACGCATAAATGAAATGGGGCGTCACAAGAGTTGGACCCCCCATCTCCGAAGGCAAACGCCTCCAGCAACCTCCTCATTCTGCCTGTCGTTTTCCCTTGGGCCTGTGATAACGCTCTCCGAGGGCAAATACTCCCATCAGCACATCACGTACTGCCACCTACTTAAGGTAGCTGAAATTGCAATATATGTTGTACTGAGTGTTTGCGGAAGTCTGATTGCAAATGTTTCGCTCATACTAAACGCTGAATTATTTGCTCTGCGTTTGACTTGTTCGAATTGCTTGCTTGATAAATAATTAAAATTAAAACGTAGCTTGTAGTCGTAGAACGCCCTCTCTCTCCCCGAGGGCCTTATTTTGTTTTATGGTATGGAAAGAAGGAAAATCTAGTCATGTCTTAACTTAAGTCTGTAGGTGAATGTCAGATTGCATTTTGTTTATGAAAACATATGTCACTGTGACAGGTAAAAGCTTACACTGCATTAAGTGTAATTGTATCAAGCAAAAAAAAAATAAGATGGTATTTACACAACAACGAGTGTAATAATCATAACGACCAATAAAAATTGTTTTTATTAAGTATTTTGTATATTTTTAGGAAAATATTTCAAGGTCAAAATATAATTTAGTTTTCTCTGACTTGGTAGTTCATTTGCATCAATGGGTAAATATCAAGTTACGGCAAACTTCAATTTGATCATGTCATGCTGGGAATGAGTTTTTTTTTTCATATATATAATACACATATATTGCTAGTAGGGCCTGGAAACGTCCGAAAACATTACGGCGCCGACATAGTCTCACTTAGAGTATAACGCGTCTCGTGCGCATGCGTTAGAATTCGAACTCCGCCTTTAAAAGCGAATTTTAAACTTGACCACTTCCCCCTTGGTCGCACATCTCACCATTATACATTGAAGAGTTGGTTGTCTGTCTCACTTCCTTCGTGAGTTTCCCACTCATAGCCGCTAGCAATATAGTAAGTATTAGATATATGGTTTTTTTAAACACGAGATATATATAACTGTGATTCTTTTCATATTTGATATATTTAATAGATGTTTTGGTTGTATCTCGCATATGTTTTATTGCATTTTTTCATGTTCTGTTAAGCATTGCACAGCAGTTAGCAGGTAAGTATCAATATCAATATCATCCTAGTTCCCTCTTTCGGTTTCTAGATGAGCAAGTAGAAAGCTAAGTACAAAATTTGTGACGCCAAGATAACCCAATTTCTAAGCCCTTTTCCCAACGTATTATTCAGCGAATTTACCCTACTGTCTTGACTGACCCACTAGTCGGGATAAGCTTGTGCAGAGCTAACACCCTTACATGGTTGAGCAATTTAATCTCTTACAGTAATCGTACTGTTACCAAAATAAAAATCTGGTGTGATACAGGCACACAACTTCCTTTTACAGTAATCTTATAATTATCCAAAAATTTGATTTTTAATTTTTAATCATTTGTCAAAAATTTTCAAAAATTACAAAACTGAAAAATCACAAGAGTAAACACTTTCGGTTATGCGATTTTTTTCAAAAGGTTGTCGCATCTAGATAGTACACGAAACTTATATATGAAGTTTCAACGTCATACCTCTTTTTGGTTTTGAGATATTCTGTTCACACGCACACATACACAGAGACACACAGACTGACAGACAGACCAATGAACAAAAACATGTTTTTTTGGGTTTAGGGGACTCTACAACGTAAAGATCTGTTAAAAACTCAATTTCGAATTATTGGGGTGAATTTAATACTTTCTTTATTGTAAAAGGAAGTAAAAAACTAGGACAACGTTTTTTATCTGTGTGAATCTGAATCTTTAACTGGAAACTGAGATATTAATAAACATGAAATTATTTCAAAACGCTGTATACGTAGTCAATTTGTTTGTATTGCACACTTTTGTCAGCGCCGCAACTTGGATTCTTTTTAATGATACGGGTACACTTTTTTTAAAATTCTGGTTTATTTTTAATTTTCTGGGTCTGAAAGCTATACAGAGAGCTAAAAATTTACAAATTTCATTATTTTGATTTTTTCTGTGTATATTACTGTATTTTTTTAAAGTTTATAAATGAGATTTCTTCTAATATTTTACTTCCGGCCCCTGCTTTTCTTGCTTTTTTGTGTTTGTTGTTTCAGCAGGGATTGGATTGTTATTTTCTAAATCTGTTTTTCGTTGCCTTCGAAGAAAGTAGGTAGTACTTAAATTCGCATTTTAAGGGCGTTTCCTTGTTATCGCTCGAAAGAAAGCATCGTAAGGGGTTTTTATTGTTTTTATGTTTAAAGTCGCAATCTGAAAAACATTTGCATTTAGGTGTATGAAGTAAGATATCAAGAGAAAGCTCAGTAAACGGGCTTTTCAAAAATATACACGACGTTCCACATAAAAAATCGGAAATTACTATATTTTCCAAGCACCCTACATTAGTATTAAGTGCCATCATTCTATACCCGAAAGACAACTCACGAACAACTTTACTTTTTGGTAACGTTTTCCATCATTCAATTGTTTTCTGTTATTTACAGTAGCGGCAGTAGCAGCCTGAAGTTCAACATTCAGCACAAGATCGTGAATGTTTCCAAAACAGTTAACGGTAGACCCATATAACTTTATATTAAAATGATTAGTATTTCAAAGCAAAACTATTCCGTTTTACAAAAGAGACTGGTTAGATTAATCTTCAATATTAATCCTAGAGATACATGTAAAACGCATTTTGTAAAACAGAGAATGTTAACTGTGTACGGCATCTACGTCTACAACTTAATGAAAATGCTGCGCCAAAATCTAATAAAATTTGAAAGAAATGCTGATATTCATAAACATCAAACCAGAGACGGTAGTTGTTTACGTATTGGGCGGTACCGTACGACCATGCATGAAAAGTCTCCCGTACATGCGGGTAAAATAATTTATAATAAACTACCAGATTCCATCAAGGAAGCTAGATCATACAGCCTATTTAACCCTTCAGTACCCGTTTATGGTCTGTGAGACCGAGCAAACACATGATGCAGTATATTACTTAATGTTCTAGCGTTAGTTTACCGCCCATTTCACTACCTTCCTATATATTGCCATTGAAGATCCGTATGCAGTTTTAAGTTCGTGCGTGCAGTGGTTTAAAAGTTATTTATAATTTCGGTTTCAGAGACCGAAGCGGGTACACGAGTTGTTTTTATTTTTACTTTTGATATACGACTAATGTGAGGAGAAGGAAGTATTTTCGGCCTTTTTAGTAACACTGTTATACTAAAACATTATTATAGTCAAGGCAGATTTTATGAGAAAGAACAGGCGCGACTAGAACAGACAATGCGAGATATAATAGCGGAGGAGGATGTCGACAACGCGTTTTATGATGATGTGCGATCGTCTGACGAAGATAATTTATTGGAAACTAGGGAAATGAACAGTGACACTGAACAGGAAATATCTGATTATGAAGACGTTAGTGAACAAGAAACTAATGCCATAAGATATCTCATTATTTTTATGGAGGTGGCAGAGGGTGTCGGACTGCGAGACCGGTGCGGGTACTGATGTCTTACAATTTTGAACGGGTACTGGAGGGTTAAGTCCAGGCTAAAGAACTACCTCTCTGAAAAGGCTCTATATAGCCTAAAAGAATTGGATTAATGTAATGTGTCTACTTAAACTCTTTATACCATCTTAATTCTAATTGTGTATAATACCACTTGCGTTATCAACTGTATATTATTTGTTATTTATTTATTTATTTTTTTATATACTTATGTGTCACTATGTAATGATGCACCGTATTGACTTCTCACATCTGTGTATTTTAGCAGCTACGTGAATAAATTTATCTTATCTTATCTTATCTTAAAAAAAAAGTAAGTTTGATTCGCCACACCTTGTTGAGCCACCTTGTGTGATCAAAAATATTTTAATAATATGTACCAGTTTCTACCTACAAGTTTTATATAAGCGATTTTAATGTATCTCTCATAGTTTTAGAAATATCTTCCACCTTCCTTCATTGCCGAACCCTGTATAACATGTATATATAGTTCCGAAACTTAATCGAAATGGTTGATCTATAGTTTACCAGTTGACGCCAACTTCGAGCTAGATTGCAGCCTTTGTTTTCGTTTGTTATATTTGCAGCTTGCACAATTTCAAATTAATGTAATGACAGTTGTTACTGTTTAATCAAATCAAATTTGAAAAGGCGAAAAGCGTTTTTATTTGATGCAGTTGTGGTTTCTCATTTTAAAATGGAGCAGGCGAGACTCATCAATATTTCTACATCAACAGTACATGAAATTCCATCAACCTTAAACAAGGTTAGAATTTTTGTAGTTTTAATTTCAAATTCCTAAACATTACTTTTGATCCACAGTTTCTCATTGGACGTGGTTTACACTGCACGTTAGTACTCGACGATATGAACGTTTCTCGTACACATTGCATTCTAGAACGGAACAATGGGGATTGGTATATTTCCGATAAGGTATTTTGGTGTTTTCATAGTTTTGCGAAAGTAACACTTTATTTACAGAGTTCAAACGGCACCTGGGTGAATGGAAAACTGGTAGATAAAAGCAAAAGTCAGTTACTGGCAATCGGCGACTTAATAGGTCTGAGCGATACAATCAGGTTTATGTATAACAAAACCTCCCAGCAAATAGCAGACAATACCAGTGAAAAGGCATTAAGTGAAAATGACATTATGGATATTGCAGAATCTGTAATTGCGGAAGCGGACGCATTAAACGCGGAATTTGAAAATGACTTCGATATTGCAGAAGCAAACGCACCAAATGCAGAATTGCCCAATAATGTGTTTAACAGTGAAAATGTAGAGGAAACACGAAAAGGTTTAAATGTTGTCAGTGGCAATGGATCTGTTAACATTTACTATCCAGCTGTTGTAAATATTGTACAAAAGTCAGTGCCAGGTCAGCCTACAATACCTCAATTGCTCAAACCAGTAGTTGCGTATGAACAAGCCGAGTCAAGCAGTACACAACCTGAACCTGTGATACAGCCCCCACCGAATACTGGTAATAGTCAGGAGCCGTCTTGTTCGAAAGACACTTCCATTGTGAAAACCGAAAGAGACCATTTCGAGCAAGTAGAAGATGAGCTGCAATGCAGCATATGCACAGAGATGTTTGTAAAGGCTGTGACGCTCAATTGCTCTCACACTTTCTGTAAATATTGTATAGCGCAATGGCAGCAAAATCAAACTATTTGTCCCATATGCAGAACCAAAATCACAATGAAGTTTCCAACGTTGGTCGTGGATAACTTCATTGAAAAGGTATGTTTACATTATTTACTGTTTTCCTTTCCCACGTGGCGTCATGTTATATTTCGTTGTGACAAAGCAGCCCTATTACTACAAACGTCTTTTTAAAAAATTGTAGTAATAATGTTTGAGCTAGTTAATGAATGAAGTTTGTCTAAATTATACATGGTGTGTATATATAGAGGGAATCACTCCAAACCTTGAGTTTTGCATGTCTGAACTTCCATAAAAATGTACTTATGTAGTGTAATGTACTCAAGTACCCAAAAATGTATTTAATTGCACAAATATGTACTTCAGTACACATAAATGTGCTCGAGCACATTTTTGTGATTTAAAATGCGTCAAAAGTACATTTTTAAAAATATACTCATGGACTTGAGTACCGAGTACACTGAAAGTACTTACCGATCACAGACTGCAGTCATTACACATAGCACCAAGTCGTTTACAGACATATTTTTAAAAACATTACCATTACCAAGCTGAATTCGTTCGAAACCAGGGATAAGGAAAAATGTTGCTAATGCAGAAACGTACCACATTTCGCAACGATTTTGAATGTAGAAATGTATTACATTACCAAATGTACTGCGTTAAACGCTCTTTACAGGACACGTAGGCAAATTTCGGGCTTTGTCCTGTAAAGATGATTTTTCCGGACGTGTTACGTAAACTACTATTACTTTTATAACCATATAAACTGGAGATCATGTGTTAATGCAAGAGATTCTACCACTTTGTGGGAATTCTAGAAAAATTTTAAGAAGTCTGTAGTGCATTCACGATGTTTTTAGACCAGAGCAGGCCAAGTTAGGAAGACAGTTTCGTTGGTGTAAACAAGGTTTTTTTTGTTATAAATCTGTATTTTTAGTAAAGTCACATTGAATTGATTTTGAGGTTTATTTCTTTATTTATTTCATACTTACATATCCAAGAGCTAAAGCTCATTATTGGATTATAATAGTTGAAGTGTGATAATGATTTTATTATACTAAGAAAAATATAACTAGATTAAATTATAACTAAAAAAATAACTAGATTTTAGGTAACTACTAATTAGGTGTATAGAATGTACATGTAAATAATATCGCTAGAGTAGTAGGTACTAGGGATGTCGTACCCGGTCTAAAATCAAACACGGGTACCCGAAAGCAGTACCCGGGTACCCGAAATATATAACAAAAATGTTAGTGTACATCTGAACATCTGAAGTAACTACAAATTGCTTTCTTTTACACCGCGAGTTTTAAATTAAACTAAATTGAAATAGTACCTACTCGCCAATTCAAACTGCAAGTCGTCTGTTATTCGTAAGTATTTTCAAACTTCCAAGTGTTATTTAATTCAAGTACGTGACTTTTTGTCCGAAATTGGTAGCAGCATCAATCAACATCACACACAGGATGTTTATGTTACTTCATCCCATACTGAAGCAATTTAATGGTACTATTGACGGGTTGAATATTTCGGTGAAGCGGATTTATTGCCTTCCTTATATGAAACAAAAAACATTATGTGGTATGGGATCACCCCATCCCATTCTTGTTATTACTGCATGGTTATGTTTTTCTAGCGCTTATTGCTATTATTTTTACTATCTCCGAAAAAGGCTGACTTCTTGGAAATTACATAATTTACTAGTCGGGTACCCGGGTCCTGAAACTACACCCGGGTCGACTATTACTCGGGTCGACCCGGGTACCCGCCGACATCCCTAGTAGGTACTATTGAAGAAAGACGAAACTTTCTACTACAGCTTTACTTTAAATGAAATGTTCTTGTATGTCATTCTTGAGTATGACTCTAATTTCCTTTTTAAATTTTCGCAGATTGTTTTCTGTTTTTATATACTCTGGTAGTCCATTATATAGCGATATCATTTTGTGCTTTAGGGAATTACTTCCATAATTTGTTGTTCGTATTGCTTCTGTATGCAAATTGTTCCTTCTTGTATCGTGAGTATGCATCTGGTTGTTTGTGGTTAGAATTATAGTAGATATACTTTGCGTTTTTATTACTCTGTGAGTGAAAAGTAAAATTTCCATATCTCTTATGATCTTTATTGGTAAAATATTGTTATTCGTGTACATATCTACTCTGTGACTTTGTAGTGACAGATCGAAAGTATTACGAACTGCCCTATTTTGTATGATTTGTAGTGGTTTTATTGCAATGTTGGTTGTGTTTCCCCACACAATTATGAGATACCTCAGGTGGCTGTTGATTAGTGAGAAATAGGCTGCACGTCGTACTGCCTCGGAAGCAACTGTCCTGAGTCTTCTTAGTATACCGGATGCACCTGCAATCTTTTTTCTTATGGTTTCAATGTGTTTGTCCCATTTTAAGTTATTTGTAATTGTCAGATCTAGATATTGCACTGAGCTGGTTTGGTTTATGACTGCTCCATTTATTTTAAGTTGGTTCTCATGATCAATTGTATTGCTGCTTATTATCATATATGTGGTTTTTTTGTATTTAACGACAGTTTATTAAGTTTCAACCATTCACTAAGGGTATTTAAATCCTCTTGCATTTCATCCATTATTTCTGGTACTGTTGTGCCTTGATAGAAAATATTTGTATCATCAGCATATAATTTAACTTTTCCTCTAAATTGTCATTGGCTGATATCATTTATATACACTAGAAACAATAGAGGTCCCAAAACTGACCCCTGCGGCACACCGTACGTTACTCTTAGCATGTTCCCTTTCACTTTGTTTACTGCAACATACTGTGTTCTATTACTTAAGTAACTCTTAATCCACTTTAATATTGCTCCATCAATCCCTGCTGCTTCCAATTTCTTTAAGAGGAGGTCTATTTTTACGGTGTCAAAGGCTTTTTGAAGATCTACAAAAATTCCTCCTGATAATACACCTTTATCTATTGATTCTTGCAGCTCAGTAATTAAATCTGCCACCGCAATTTCCGTGTTACTATTTTTTCGAAAGCCGTATTGTTATGGTGCATGACGAAATCGGCCTTGCTAGTTCTACACAAATCCGTGATGTTATGATTGTTATTTTGACCTTAATTAAATATGAATTCATCAGTATTTCACTTTTTAGGTTTTTTTTTAAATAAGTAATGATAATTATAAGTACGAGGATTATTTTTGTCAACCTCTGATTCAGTAGGAATAAAAAACACGAATGAAAAGAAAACATGTATTGTATAGAAAATGTAAGCACATCTCTACATCATCGCCACTTCAGTGAAGGCACTTATCATACCGTCGCACGAGTTCTTCTTTGCCCTTCTCAAAGAAGTGTGCCGTTAGGTTGCTCTGTTAACCGTTCACGTTGTCTTTCAGGCTTTTCTTCAAACTTTCTGCACCTTTTTCGCACACATAACTATCGTTCATAAACTCGATCCATCTGACAATGAATTTTAGCTGCATTATACTCTTCAACATATATGCCTTCAGCCAGAACAAAGCAAATTAGGGCTTACGCCGCGCAGTTCAAACTTGGCGGGCACAGTAAGCCGTAATTCATCTTGTGGATGATGACTCAGCGCTGAAGGACAAAATGCAACCAAAATTCAGTTTATAGGTGACGGATGTTTGCGAGAATAGTGCAGAAGGTGTCAAGAGCCATAATGTGTCGTTCTAAACAAGTTTTATTAATAAAATTTTGCCGTATCATGAACATAAAGGGTAGTTTACTTGAAAATAAAACAGTTTTCGCTTCCCTGTCAAGGCCTACTTGTTTTTCAAATACTAAAAATATTCTTAAAATTCTTTTCCAACCAAGCAGGACCGCATCCCAGAACCTTAAAATAAAATTCAAACATTTTTAGTCCATCTCACCTCTTGTAACATCAATCCTGGGACACACTGTATGTGCGATAGTTTGGGTTTCTCCGCAGTCACAAAGTGGGGATGGTTGCTTGCCCCATTTGTGTAGAGAATATGCACACAAATGGGGATAATCACCACAAATACAAATGGTTTTAATAAAAGAATTTGATATTGTCTTCTCAGGGCTTGTTAAAAATTTTTGCTTTGTATTTTACTGCTAGTTCAATAAATGGTTTACAGCTTAATCTATTTTATTTATTGGCAACTTATTTAAATAATGCTCCGGCTATTGCATGAGAAAACTCTTACCTGCGAGGGTTAGGTTTTAACACCCAGTATAGCATTTACTGTTAAGTATAAATTTTATTCAAGTATGTCAAATACCCGACTTTCTTGCACCTGACAGTTTAACCTATAACTTGACAGCATCAACAGAAATGAATGGTCGCACAAAATTGGCGTAATTGACTTCAAAATTCCAACAATCAACGAATTTTGCATAATGTAAATCTGAAATACAAATATGACATAATACGACTAGTCTGTTTGGTTTTTGTGACGTCAACAGGACGTTGACTTGGCAATTGTTGAAACCTCTTGGTCTGGGGTAAAAATCTGTCGCCACCCGCAAAATCAAACGACGCTGGAAAACTCTCTCTGGACCTTGTAAAATGTCTATTCTTGATGCAGCCCAAAACTAATGGGCCCCCGGATCTGCTTTCCTGTTGGAAATATATCTTATAAGGTAGGCTTCGTACGCTGGTTACGTTTTCTACTGACGCTACGGCAATTACACAAAGCTAGATTATTCCTGGCTTTTGCTCTCTGGACGTATGCTACAAGGACGGTCTGCTCTACATGTTAGTCACAAATTTCAGTTGTCTGCAGTCCCGGAACTCGATGAAAAGTGCCCTCGATGTTGGACACGCTTGGTCAATTCTTGCAGCTCAAATCCCTCTTCACTGGGATATTTTCGCATAATGAAACTTAACACACAGACACTCTGCGGATTGGTGAATAAGAAAAACAGCTTTTGGACTGGCAAAATATACTTTTTTCTCCAACCACACGAATAAGACGCCATATTGTTATTTCGGGATGTTCACCAATTACCTTGGTGACTGTAGACTTTTTGATTCATATTTGCACTAGTACAAAAATGGACGCAAGATAGGGTTTTACATGGTAAATTTTAAATAAAAAACGCTTCGTCAATATTCGGCAATAGTCATCGTTGTTGTGTATTTTACCCATATAGGATTATTTATTTGCGCCATGAATGTTCTACAATGTTGCCTACAATGTTTTATTGTAAATAATAAGTCATTCCCGAATTTATAAGTAGTTGGAGAAAAAATAGTATGTTTCATTTGTACCAAGAAATGCGTTTTCGGGACGCTGCGCGTCGTCCAGCGATCTGTCTTACTTGTCCCGAAATCATGCATTTTTTGTACTAATGAAACAAATGACTATTATATTACGAAAAATACAACTTTTTAGGAGCTCTACTTGCACACAGCAATTCTTTTTATAGCTTGGGTTGACAACAATAAAATTGAACGTCAGGTATCTTAGCAACTAAAATTACAACGTATTTGGAAGTAAGATTTGATACAATTATTTTACTTAGAAACTAAACTGTCTTCAATAATTGTCAATCGTAGCACTTATAATTTTAAATCTCTGCTTTTAATCACTTTAGTTTTAATTGCACGGTTTTTCACTGTTTTTATGAGCACTTCACTATTGTTTGCCTTCTAAAATAGGTTGCCTCATCATGCTCTTAGCATTCTCTACTTTGTTAATTCGCTTTTGTTACCTTTCAGTTGCGTTAGCCGTTTGTTGACCTCGTAGTTTACTTATTAATGCATCATATAACTTTCGTAATGCTTCAAACATCTCTGTATCAATGTATATTCACATTATTGTCTTGACTTTACAATATTAACTCTGTCAGTCCACATAAATTAAGAGCATTTGCCATAACGAGCACATTTCATGAAAATTAAGTTAAACGTAACCCTTCCGATACTGTTTTATCTAATGCGAACCTCTGTCAATTAAATTATAGTCACTGCTAATTATTTTAACGTTGCAATAAATAAAATATAAATTCAGGGGCCTATTTGAATTATTCTTTCATTTTCATTTCTTAGTTATGCAACCAGAATTGCAGTGAGCATTAAACCATTACAGTATACATTTGAACTAAATGTAATACCAACATAGTAAATTCATGGCCTGCTCTGGTTTAAAAACATCGTGAATACAGTATAATAGGTTCACACTTTTTATGGATGAAGGTTGGCCTTGGATTTTTGTTATTAAGTTGCGCATGAACAGAATCGTAATTTTTACTTTGTTGTATAACCTATATAACCTCCAACATATTTACTGTCATTTGACAGAATAGAATATTGTTGCCAAATGGAGTGCTTGGAGTGTTATTTTGATACTATATGTGGATTTAAAATCTAAAGTATTGTAAGACCTTCCATGTACTCAATTGTTCAATTACACAATTACTGAAACTGAATACATACACAAAAAGTACTAGTCCTGGCCTGCATGCAAAACTGATGTAAACATAGTATAGGTGGCTGGTCACACCTAATTGTATGACATCTCTGTTTAGGTCCTAGAAAGTGCCAGTGAGGAAGTGAAGCAGCATCGCCGCGAATTAATCGCCGAGAGAGAAGCAGCTGCAGCAGCCTCAACGTCTTGTACCGTCACCGAATCTACCTCTGAATATAGCCCACGTCCTAGTCGAAGAAGACGTGCAGAGGAGCCTATAGAGATTGGCGACTCGGACGATGAAATATCGGATGAAGAAAATGAAGATGACGAAGATGATCAAGACGATTTAGATGAGGATGAATATGACCTGACTGATGAAGATGATGACATGGACTTGGGGAGAAGTTTTGATGAATGGGGTGAAGATTACAACGGAGTGCCTGGATGTTACTACGGTGGCTATGGACGGTGTTACGGTTGTGGCCAGCGGGGGCATTGGGCGAATGGTTGTCCAAACAGACGGAAACGCTAAAAAATCTTTATAAAGAACTTAAAATATATTTTTGTATATTCGTCGCTCTAAATAAAAATTGTAAGATTTGTTTTGTAGGCTACAATTTGTACATAAGCAAAAAATTGTTACTTGTTTAAACTAGGATTTAGTAAACCATTGTATCCAGTGAATAAACGTTTTTTTAAGTTTTTCATGAATTAAAAAATACTGCCATATTTTGTACTTTTCATTCTAATCTGAACTAATTTTTAGTTTTCTCATTACTACCATGATATACATAAATACGGTATGTCAGCATACAGGTAGATTGTTCTATCTTTTGCACTGTAACGCCCCGTTTCAATTTCATTTCAATAGCGCGTTAATGCATTTGGCACCTTTATTTCGGACCACCTGATATGTAATTGTAGCAAAAGAATTCAAGTTTATCGCAGCAAGTATTTGTGCTAAGAGAAACACCTGCAGTTTTCTTGTCACAGCTTGTTTGTCGCATTTCGGTTCGAGTAGGCCGTTCAAACAGCAGAATAGCTGAAAGAGTATTGATTTTTCGAGAAGCACGCTCTCGCGGATATTAATTGGTTGCTTAACAAGCGAAGCCGCTAGCCGTTGTTTTTTGCAGGTGCGCATTCAGCGTAGCTGGATTCCTCGCTCCTCTCAATAATTGAAACAGCTGCGGTGTCGTTTTCTATACAATTAGGCCAATAACACCTTCGGCCGGCTAGTATGGGCTCACATGAATGCTAAAATTCAGCTAATTCCATTTAGCTTCTGTATGCAACCAGGAATTCCTGATATGCGCCGCTTCCTTTCGTTGTTAGCTGTCTTCTAACAGTGGCGACCTTGGAATTCTAAGAATTTAGCAGCCAAATCCAGCTTAGCGTCTTCATGGATAAATGCAACGCAACAGGATTCCACTTGCCGATCGCTGGACTTCAACATCAAGTTAAATTGTAAGTACATGCCATTATTAACTCTGTTTGTAATCGACAAAGGCATTCGCCGTAATTATGTCAGTTCCTACTAAGATCTTAGCAAATCAAACCGAACGTGTCTAATCAACATTTTGGCTCAATCTTTTATAACGCCAATGAGCGAGAATCTCAATTCAAAATTGCTGAATAAACATGTGCATTGTAACTTATGAGCCGCACTTTAGGCGTTGTGCGTTTATTCCAATTGCAATAGCACAGGTGTTGTCCTGAAGTTATAAATTAAGCTATAATTAGCATTTTGTGGATTGAATATTTGGAAGTTAATTTCTATTTGTGATTCATTAATTCATTTGAGAGGCAATAGTCCTACCACTTTATTTGTTGTCACATGGCCTGAGGGCTAATGCAAGTGATTCATGTGTGATATTTGGGTTTAAATAAATGCCCTCTTGCTATTATTTGTTTGTGTTTTCTTCTGCAACCTCTCTAGCTGAACGAGTAATCTAGGTATGCAGTGGAACACCAAAGGTAGGTGGCGTATAATTAATTAGCTAGTTTTGTTTTTATATGTTGTGAGTAACGACAAGACATTTGTATTAATCCTTCTGTTCAATTTACCCCGAAGCATTTCTTAGCCTAGTCCTTTCACCACGCCATATTCTGCCGAGAGTTAAAAGAGCTAGCCGAGGCCTTGCCATCCCTTCGTTTAAGGGCGGCACAGCACCTTGTGACGTCACTTGAAAGTAGAAGCCAGCATTATGTCAAGTCAATTACAGTATTCAAGCGGTGTTGAGAGTCGTTTCTCATGAAAATAAATTGCAATGTGATTTAATTGGAGCTCTTACAAGTAAAAAGACTTCCAACACATAATATTTAAGACCTTGACTTGCTTTAATATGAGTTACAATCAGTTTTTATTGTAAATATACTGACTGTTGTTTAAGTTGAAGTCTTACCAAATACTCTATTATATAATTATGCTTTACAACATTATAATAACTAACTTAATTTATGAATACTATCTATACTGGCGCACAAAAAAACAAATAATAATAATGATGCATGGTGCAACAGGAGGTATCTACCAAACTTTAGGAATATGTTCGTTGTGCAATTTTAAGCAAAAAAGTTATATCAAAATGAGTCCGATTACCAAACATTACTGAGTTATGGCTCGTTGGAAAAAAATACAGGAAATTTCATAAATAGCGTTTTTTTATTGAAAAGCACCTCGACACCAGTAATGCTATTTAGAGGATCTGGATTGAGTAAGTATTACAAAACAAATTGAAAATGTATCCTTCAGGAATATGTTCCATGTGCAATTGTAAGCAAAAAAAAGTTATATCGACATATCTTCAATTAAAAAACGTAACTGAGTTATGGCAGTTATGGGGTGTAGAAGAAAATACAAGAAATGTTATAAATAATGCTTTTTATTAAAAGTTTACCCGGGAAGAGTGTGCCAAACTGTAGGAACATACGGATGGGGCCATAATTATATATAACAGCAATGAGATAACATGAACAACAAAATAGAATGCTTGAGTAAGAAAGAGATGACTATATGGAAAAAAAATTAGTAGGCATGTTTGGTTCATCTGTCACAATTAAATGTGCGTCAGGTCTACTCGAATATTTGCTTCTATGTTTATCGTTTTGTTATTTTCTTGTTCATGTTATCTTATCGCTGTTATATACTATAATTCTGGCCCCATCGGTATTTCTTGAGTACTTGAATAATTCTTGTTGCTTATTTAGTTATTACATCCATCAAGTTTTCAATTCTTTTTAAATAGAAAACATTATTTGTGAAATTTCTTGTATTTTTCTTCAACAAGCCATAACTTAGTTGTGTTTTATAATAACGATTCCAGAACGGTTCACTCTACTAATGCCTTTTGTCACGCATGAACTTCTACGCCTTGTATTCTGCAGCTGTAAGTCAGGATGTGGATGCAAAAAAGTGGGCTTGAATTGCTACGCAATGTGTAAGCACTGCAATGGATTGTCATGTCACCAACCACCTGTCTTTCTAGAAGAAAATTACACTCTTTTTGGTGAGTGACTCTGTATTTATTGTAGATGTTGACTATACATACTGTACGTAATTAAAACTATGGTATTGCAATTTATTGTGTAATTTTCAAAATTCGAGGAAAAAATTATTATAGTGGTTAGCTCGGGAAACATATAAAACTCTATCTCAACAGGGTGCGTCTCTACAAAAATAGGTCTGATCATCTTGTTAAATAGTATTAGTTCAAATTCAAACCACTGAAATTCTATATCAATATAGCCTCAAATTAATTCGTATGCCTCTGCTATTATAAATTGATATACACATAATCGAATTCAATATTTCACAATCAGGTAAGAAAAACAATCTACTTATTGAGCATGTAATTATATCAAACCTAGATTCTTTGGCAACAGTAGCTGCTAACTAGATTACCTGGCTGCGCTCAAGACAGCAGGCCGTTGGATCCAACAAAGCAAGACACACCAGGGTCCCCTTGTGGCTATTGAACTTTCCGTCTGCTTCTTATGACCGCCTCTGAGGTCATCAAGGATGGGATGCAGTGCTAAGATGGTCTCAAACTCATACGGCAGTAATAATACATCCTGTGGTATCTACAGGATACTCCAAACCAACTCTTATGGGAGTCTCCAATTCGGATAGTGCCCCAGACAACTCCAAATTACTAGCATGAGCACTCAAATTGACTTAATTCCATGCCAATACCACCCAATACAATAAATCAACAATTATGGGCAATGTTAATTGAATTCTGGGCACTTGTGACGAAGGACTAAGGGTCGGCTTTACCTGGTGACGAAAGTTATACTTAGTATTTTGCCGGCTGGTAAATATCGATCTAAGTTGGCTAACTCGTTGGGAAGGGTCGGGGTTTCAGCTAAGCTAAAAAAAAACTAGGGGAGAGGGCGCCAGGTTCTCGACGTCGACAAATCCTTGGGTCGGACCTCCCCAAGGTATGAGATAAAACCATCAAACCAAATAACGACAAAACCAATAACTCGTAACAATATTTATTTAAACAACTGGTTCTATAGTGCAAACAGTAACAATAAAAGGACAGGCAAATCGAAAAACAAAAGCAATAATAAATACGCAAACAAATCAATAACCAACCTAACCTAAACACATTAAAAAGACAATGGGCACTGCATAAATATAATTAATCTCGTTAGCTGCAAGAATACAATCAATTAAAGTACAAAATGGGCTAACAATTGGCACGCACCCTGTGAAGCAAAGTGCTGCAAGACGGAGCAATGCAAGCGATTAGCTAACTGCTGCCCCGAATGTTAGCTCGAACTTAACTTTGACAACTTCAAGATTTTGAAGGGGCGAAATTCCTTACGATCGTATGGGCATACAGAGTCAAGGAGATTCCTATGATAAACTCATCATGTTTACTATGATTGTTCAAACTACGGCTTGAATATGCTCCTAACAAAGTTTTCCAGAACAAATTGCAAAATTATGCGAGAAGCGTTGTTATTTGAATTTAAAAGATGAGCGCGGAATTGCCAATATATGAAATAAACGATGCGAAAAAGCGAGAATATTTGAAATTCAAGTGCGGGATTTTAAACTGGTCTTAACAGGGGTTCGAAAAATTCCAACTTTATCCTCAAATACACCGAGTAGACAAAGACTCCGATTATTTTCATCATGAAATTATTCTTCTTGGATATGATTAACAAAAGCTTCTCAATATTATTTAAATTAAAAACCGTCAGCTCCAGTCTGTTTGCGATTGTAAAAATGCAGAAAAAATATTTTTCGATTTTTTATGATTGAAAATTGATTAATTTTCCGCATACATTGCATTTACAAGCTTATTTTTGAGTAATTCTTGATTATTTGTAAACTAGTGGAAAGCCTATTCTTTCTACATTCCGGCGATATCAAATTAATTTCGAAATTATTTTTAACAAATGCTACAGAAATTGTATGAGCAAAGCGTACCGGGAAAGCGCGGTATAAATTTCAGCATCGAGATATTTTGAAACTATTGCACACAAATGCATACTTTCCGCGTAAGAAATGTGTAGAAGAGAATGAAGAAATTTGTAGTGAAAAAATTATCTGTATTGCTTCATTGCTGTAAAAAATACGATTTATTTTCCGCTGCCTGTTTTGAGTTATACGCGTGTCACGTATCGCTGATCATTGATATGCACCACGTAGTTCAGGAAATAAAGAATGTGCCCCCCCCCCCCCCCAGTGTTTTTTCCAACTTCACATTCGCAGAGTTTAGACAAATGCTTTATATCTTGTTAACTAATAGTCGTAACGATGTTGTCTTTGGTTTTATCCCAAAAGAATGGACTAGAAAAGTATTTTTTATTTAAGTTTACGTTCCCAGACTTTTCTTAGTCAGCATAAATATATTTTTTTTACGAAACTCCCACACCAAATACATACACATCATATGCGTCTCATCGCTATCGTCTGAAAGTTTATATGCATGTTCAAACTTCGCTAGGAAATAAACTTTTTAGCAGCCGAATGACGTTGGAAGATAAAATACATAGAAAGGAATGGACAAAAAAGAAATCCTTGAGACCTATTGCTAGTTCAAAGCCTTTTGCTCTGCATGAACTTCTACGAATTGTATTCTGCAGCTGTAAGTCAAGATGTGAAATAATTGTGGATGCAAACAAAGCGGGCTTGAATTGCTCCGCAATGTGTGAGCACTGCAATAGCTTGTCATGTTACTACTCATCTGTCTTTCTAGAATAAAATTACACTCTTTTTGGAGAATGATACTGTTTTTTTGTAGATGTTGACTGTACGTAATTAAAACTCTATAATATATATAATCAGATATTCCTCTACCGTAAAGGTGTGGGCTTGTATATACTTTTATTACCTGGAGTACGCGGTGCAAATCAGTAATCGATGAGACGTGACAACCCTATAACTCAAAACACGCAGCGGAAAATAAATCGTATTTTTTACAATAAAGTAATACAAATAATTCTTTCACTGAAAATTTCTTCATTCTTTCCAACACATTTCATATGCTGAAAGTATGAATTTACAAGCAATTATTTTCAAAATACCTCGATATTGAAATTTATACCGCGCTTTCCTGGTACGCTTTGTTTGAACAATTTTTGTAGCACTTTCGAGAGTATTTGATATGACCGCAAAAATCACTGAAAATATTAAAAAATAAGCTTGTAAATACGATGTACCCATAAAATTCAAGAAATAAAAAATCGGAAAATATTTTTTTCTCCTTTTTGCAATCGCAAACAGACTGGAACCTTCCACATTTAAATCCGCAAGGTCATTCCAGATAGTGTAATTTTTTTTAAATATATAGTCGAGTGCACACCCTATGATAAAATGTATGGTCCCAGATTCCTGATTATTAGTTTAGCCTGTTTTGATTTCTGATTACATCAAAACTTGGGAAAATTTATTTATAAACACAGTAGCGTCCGAGTCAATACCTTATTCCTTCATCTTCTACCTGTGAGTCGTCAATTTGTCCTAGCCGAGTGAAGTTGTGTGAAATAAATTATTTCTTGTTGTTACAATTTAACTTTAACTATTGTCTTCAAAAGCCATTACCATATCTTACTGTATCAACATAGTTCTAGTTAATCACTTGTCGCTTATCGATGGTAATCCTATAAATAAGAATTAAAGGGAAGTGATGCGTAGGAAGATCTACGATATATTAATTGAAAAACTTGATGGAGTGATTTTTTTGTAACTTTAAGTTTTTCACAGCAGGCATTAATCAAGTTAAACTGTTATGATACATAATTTTCAATGACTTAAAGAACCAAAGAACTGGGTACAAATATACCAAAAATAATACTATTATTTCTTATACATACACTTTGTTAACCTTCATGTATTGTACGTTCTTATCGTTATTCGATGTTAGTAGGTTAGGTTTTGTGTCAAAGCAGACGGAAAACCTAACCTGCTAACATCGAATTTGACATAGACTTAACAGTGTCAGTTATCAGCCATACGATTTAATGCACGACGTGACTTAATCAGTTCCAAAGTCGACTGGACCACAAATTCTAATCAACACCCTTTATTAGTTAGCAATAGGTTTAATTTCCGACATTTCCTATGCCATGATTGTTATAATAGATTAGTAAAACAGAATAACAAATTCTGGGTATATATTTAATTTCCATACCACGAGAGCCAAATATTTTAAATTATGAATCAACTTTTATTTCATCAACAACATAGTTACACTATATAAAACAAGGTCATTAATAACTAACTGATATCACTAATAGAACAATGTAGTCGGTCTTATGAGATTATCAAAAATCAAATGACGAGAAACATTTTTATATAATAACGAACTAAACTAATAAATGCTGTACAAAACAAAATTGATAACTAAAGCCCTAATAATCCAAGTTAGTTTTGTTAAGATTATCATAAAACAACTGACAAGGAAAAAAAAGAAAAATAAATAAACTATTAAAAAATTCTAGTTCTTGACATTTCCATCTTGCCCTACAACGTATTTCACAGCTTTCATTGGGCCTCCAGTTTCTTGGTTTGGGGTGTTCCAAAGTTCATCCATACCTTTGTTAATGCGAGGTACAGTGATACTTAACACCCCATTTGGTGTTAACTCCGACTCGATATTCTCAACGTCGTAGCCTTGGGGAATGACGAATTTACGCATGAATTGACACGCCACAAAACTGTAGTTATCGTGCTTCTCTTTGTGCTTGCCTATGACAACAATGATTCGGCCACCTGTTCTGACATAAATTTCCTTAGGGAGAAATTTTCGAACGTCAACTTTTACTTCAAACTTATCCTTGCTGACTGCGGTTGTGGAAACGATATCATTTGATGCAGTAGCAAAAGCCTCTGACTGGTAGTAAACATCGTTAGGGGAGTCATCCAACGTTTGAGTCACAGGGAGAAGCTGCAGAGCATTGTTTGCATCAGTCTCTTCGTCAAAGTGTTGATCGGGGAGGAAAAATGGATTTCTGGGCGATGAGGCCATATCAAACGACAAGTTGGTAGTTCGTGTTAAACCAGGCATTTTCAATTGTATGTTCGAAAAACTGCACAATAGATTATAATATTAAAATAAAGGCGTGTTCTAATACTTAGACCTAAAACTTACTCTTTGCGTTGAGCGTTGTTCACGGAAAATAACTGGTTGATAAAGTCGTCTCGTGGCTCTCGTGTGAATCACCACAACGTGGGTTTGTGTGCTTTCAAAGTGCTGCCATATCAAAAAAATCAAATTCCCCAGATATATCCTGAAAAAGTTTCTAGCTTTACACCAACTTAATTTGAATTTGCCGCTTCTTACTTTTCTGAGACAATTTGAGAAAGAAAAAGTTTTAGGAAATAACAAAGTCTAAAAAATGATAGGCGTCAGACTACTTATACAGAATTCCGCGTAAGAAAAAAGAAGATGATGAAACATATGAAAAATGTTAATAAAAAGATTTTTACATATCGTTTAAAAACTAAATGAAATATATAATAGCACAACAAAAGTAATAACGCCCAATTTGAACATCTTTTATTCTTATATTAGCACAGACTATCTGACAGAATTATTAAAACAAGGTAAACTCATAATTAATCAAAATGTCCCGCGTCTCGGAGACGGACCATATTATCGGGTATTTTACCATATTTCCATTAAAGCCATTGACTCGCACTCAGCGTTGACGTACCATTGGTTGCATAGAAAACTGGTACAGGTAGTTTTAGGTTGGTTATACAACTTATGAATAATATGTTGGTGGCACTGTAAGTCTATGTCAAATTCGAGGTTAGCAGGTTAGGTTTTGTGTCAGTTTATGTCAAAACTTGGTGGCACTCATATATCTAATACTTACTATATTGCTAGCGGCTATGAGTGGGAAACTCACCGATGAAGTGAGACACACAACCAACTCCTTCATGTATACGGTGAGCTGTGCGCAAGCGCGGCGGCGTCGTCCGCCCAATGGGGAAGTGGTCAAGTTTAAAATTCGCTTCTAAAGGCGGAGTTCGAATTCTCACGCATGCGCACGAGACGCGTTATACTCCAAGTGAGACTATGTCGGCCCCGTAATGTTTTCTGAAGTTTCCAGGCCCTACCAGCAATATATGTGTATTATATATATATGGTGGTACTGTAAGTCTATGTCAAATTCGAAGTTATCAGGTTAGGTTTTCCGTCAGTTTTGACATAAACTGACACAAAACCTAACCTGCTAACCTCTAATTTGACATAGACTTACAATGCCACCAACATATTATTCATACGTTGTATAACCAACCTAAAACTAGCTGTACCAGTTTTCTACGCAACCAATGGTACATACCTGCAGAGCCTAACTGCAGGTATCATTGAATTTTAATAGAAGCTGCACAGAAATTCTTGACTACGTTAAAAATTATACTGAGCTCATAAACGCGAAAAAATTCATTTCAAAATACATACTAGGTGAATTTTTTAAAGTGTTACAAGGCGATATCTTGAAAACGGTTTAAAATATTTTCATGAAATTTTGGTGGTGATAGGATGATGGGGGATCATATTTAAACATATTTTTGACATTTACCCCCTCTCTCTGTTTTGAGAGGTGGGGGATAACTTTGGAATTTTAAATATAATGATGTACAGTCACGGAATTTAAAATTCGGGCGAGTCTTATAGAGGATTTTTGCAATTTTTGGGTAATGTAAATTGGGCTTTACGTTTCTAGGTTAGCAATTGACAGTTAACAATGAGGCATGCTGTCATATACGAGTAATCATTTTGACTTTGACTAATTTCACCAGGTAACGTGATAAGTAAAGTAAAGTAAAATATACAATGAATCATTTTAAGTGCCCGGATTTTTAATTCCGCGACTGTACTTTTGTTTATAAAACTCGAATCTACGTAAAAAACTATGTATGTGTACAAACATTCTTTTGATTTGGTTATGGTTACTGATTTATGATTTATTAGGTTATACAATAAAAAAATATTTACCCCTTAATTTCAACTTAATTATCGTTTGTCATGCTTGAGAATTTGTTCGAAATGTCCCCCTTCAACTTCCACTTCCTCACTCTTTTTCTAAATTAATTTTGTACTCGCTGTAACGTTTCAGGCGCCACTAATAAGCAGGCAAAGCGGATTCGCTCAAGAGTAAAAAAAATGTCCACATACATATTTTTTACGTAGATTCTAATTTTATAAACAAAAGTACATCATCCAATTTAAAATTCCAAACTTACTCCCCAGCCCTCAAAACAGGGAGAGAAGGTAAATGTCAAAAATATGTGTAAATATGTCCTCCCATCTTCCTATCACCCCACCAAAATTTCATCACAATATTTGACACCGTTTTCAATATATCGCCTTGCAACACTTTAAAAAACTCACCTAGTATAACCACAAGAAGACTGTACTAAAGAGAAATAACTCGCGTTTCGAGGCGGACCGCTAAACTTTGACAAATATGGCGGCCGTCGTGTAATAGTATCCATTCAAATATTTGCTGAGTGTAACTGGAAATTCGGACCATGTTTTAACAATTAATAACACACTTGAAATACACTCCATTTGATTAACAACCGTAAACTGACTTTTAACCGCGATTACAGGTTAATTTAGCTCGCTTCCAACTCTCGAACGGCAGCGAAAACGAACGAAAATAACCGAAGATAGTACACGCTATCGACAGCGCCGCGACGGCTATCCCCGGGATTGGGGCCGCTTTTATATACAGCCGTCACATGAAGTTACATCTCCTTATTACAGTCTTCTTGTATAATCCATTCATTCCTTTTTTGCATGAAGGTTGGCCATGGGTTTATGTTGTTAAGCTGCACATGAAGAGAACTAATTTTTATTTTGTTGTATAACCTGCATAACCTCCAACAAATTTGCTGTCATTTGACAAAATATAAGATTGTTGCCAGATGGCCTGTTTATTTTGATAGTACATGTAGAGAAACATTTAAAATCTAAAGTATTGTAACTTTCCATGTACCTTCTTAATTAAAAATGTCTTCAGTTACACAATTACTGAAACTCGATACATACATAAAATTACTATAAAGTTCTATTTTCTGTTCTGCTTAAATATGACAACTTTGCATTTGAAGCTGTTTTGTCATGCTTTCTAACCTAAATGCATTTGGAAATCATAATCTCATTTTTTTTTGTTACGGACAAAGTCTAGGCATGCGGAGTACCAGGTATCTTAGACGTCTACTGATGTGATCATATGGTCAAAGCCTTAAACACAACAATAGTATATTACTCAATAAGTTTACAAAAGTGATGTTTTACTGAACAAGTATGGCGGGTTTGAGTACGAACGTAGCGAGTACTTAAACTTCCATAAGAGTTCAGTAAAACCACTTTTCTAACGTTTTGAGTATACAATTTTATTGCATTTCATAAGAAATGTGAAATATTACATTTTTACATACAAGTGACACTAAAAGTCAAATCATAGGTAACCAAGCTGAGCATAACTCGTTCCTATGTACTAAAGCACAATAAGCAGCTCCAGTTGATGTTACGCATTTGGCCGCACTGAAGTGAGTTGTTGGTGACACTGTAAGTCTGTCAAATTCGAGGTTAGCAGGTTAGGTTTTGCGTCAATCTGTGTCAAAACTGACGCAAAACCTAACCTACCAACCTCGAATTTGACATAGACATCGCCGTTGCTATGCAGAAAAGTGTTGCTAGTGAGAAAAGTACAGCATTATTTAACTATTTTGAATGTAGAAATGTAGTACATCACCAAATGACATGCGATAAAGTAATTTTACACAGTTAAATTGGAGAAACTTGCATGGCCTACTTTCATGCAAAAAAGATGTGAACAGAGTATTATAGATTTAAATTTAAGGAAAAATTGCACTGTTTTTAACTTACAAGGAAAATATGTTTGTATCCAACGCCTACTCATAAAAAGCATATTACTGTGTTGATTCCAAATAGGAAACGTCCATCATCACTCACTGGTGCGAGAAAATAGAGAACTCGCGAAGAAATAATAATTATATTATATTATAGTATATACAGCTAACAAGGTTTGGTTGTGATTTCTAAATTTTATTAACAACTTATCAAATGTCATGTCAGCATAAAAAAATTCAGACAAAAATTAAAATGATTTAAAGAAATTTCAGAAAACTGTTGAATAAAACGTTTCATTGCACAGGTGTAGAATGCATACTCGCCACTCAAGAAAATTAAGCGTTTTCTTTCGTGGCTAATATGCTACATTCCACACTTATATACTTATAAATATCTATTTTATATTTATATTAATTTAATACAATCATATTCAGTGTACCGTAATTTTTTTAGGATTATGGTCAAATAGAAATGATATTTTTGCTTATCCAATTTACATGTTGAAAAAATCTTCGCATTTAGACAACTGTAAAAGAACATTTACAGGATTTTTGTAACAGTAATTTATTAACAGAGCTAGATTAGAATTTCTAGAAGCCATTTAAATAGAATTTCTCTATAAAAAGAACGTAAAAATTATGCAAATATACTACTTCTAGGTAATATATATAGTAGTAAATTTTAATATTGTTACGTTTTTACGTTCGGGCTATTTACAAAATTATACGACGCTTCTTGGATTAAACATTTATTTACAATGATTAATTACGATTATTTACAAACACACGAATTATCAAGGCAGAACACAAATTACTTAAACTAACGAACTATTTCTAACAACGATACACTTATTTATTTATATTGCACTTAACAGTAATGATTTATATGATTATATTTATTTGTTATTTATTTCACTAGAGTTATATACACACGGTCTATTTATATTACGCGCTTCGAGCTTGATGAGAACTGGATGAGAACCCGAACAGAACTGCCCGCTATTCCCGCTCGCGAGTATTTATATCTCACGAGTGAGTCATTCTAGAAACGTCCAGTCCTTACTCGAAGCTCCCGACAAAGGCATGACGCATCGCCGTATTAGTCAGCAAGGCCTAAAGCACCTCTATAATACGAGCATGCTTGTCAGCCATTTTGAATCACATCACAAAAGCGGCAAATTCAAAAAACTAGTTACTTTTCAGAAAATGAAAATAGGTTAATGTGTATACATTTGATGCAAAGCATAAAAGGCAAAAAACACAGGAAAACGAAGACAGCTGGCAACTCAAACACGAGGTTAGAAGCTAGAACAGCGAGAATAGATAATATAATAACCCACAGCGACTGAAATGTTTGACATTGTAGGGTTATGTTTTGGTTGCATCATGTCCACCAACATGTAAACGCGAAAGTACTGTGATGCAGGATTTTATGCAACTTGTGCGACATGCGTCTGCTTGTATCGAGAGATCCAAAAAAAACTGTTCCTCAGCGGGCTGTGGAAATTCAACGTGTGAATAATATGTTGGTGACACTGTACGTCAATGTCAAATTCGAGGTTAGCAGGTTAGAATTTGCGTCATTCTGTGTCAAAACTGACGGAAAACCTAACCTGATTTTGACATTGACGTACAGCATATATATAATACACATATATTGCTGGTAGGGTCCGGAAACTTTAGAAAACATTACGGCGCCGACATAGTCTCACTTAGAGTATAACGCGTCTTGTGCGCATGCGTGAGAATTCGAACTCCGCCTTTAGAAGCGAATTTTAAACTTGACCACTTCCCCATTGGGCGGACGACGCCGCCGCGCTTGCGCACAGCTCACCGTATACATAAAGGAGTTGGTTGTGTGTCTCACTTCATCGGTGAGTTTCCCACTCATAGCCGCTAGCAATATAGTAAGTATTAGATATATGACGTACAGTGTCACCAACATATTATTCATACGTTGAATTTCCACAGCCCGCTGAGGAACAGTTTTTTCTGGATCTCTCGATATTATAAAGGGCTCTAGCAAGACCGCTGACGTCACGCGTCTGCAGCTGGCTCCAAGGTTGCTTCTATCACAACCATCTGTCTGCACGCGTCGGGTGCATCAACCCCATATCGCTCTCGAACGCTGACTCATGCGTGGCTCGGCCCCCAAGATCGTTACAATATTAATTATATTCATAAGAGAGTTACTTCTGAGCTTATATTGTTCTGTAATAATTTCGAATTTTCACGGAACATTAACGAACCAACAAAGAACGATGCACTAATTGATTTAATTTTCTCTAGTAAATCTGTTAAACTATCTGAAGCAGGTGTTCTATTCTATTCTATCTCACAATTTTTCTGATCATGAAATAATTTACTGCAAGCTTCTTGTGAAACATCAAAAATCTGCAAATTTTTTTAAAACTCACCGTTCTTTTAAGAATTTTAATTATAAGGATTTGATTCTGAACTCCGCTCTATTCCATGGAGAAACATTTTTGACTGTCCAAATATCGATACCAAAGTAGAATTTATAAATAATAATTTAATTACATTATTCATATTAAAACTATTCTATCTCGATACCTCCTGCCCCCTGGATCACAGATGACAGAACATTTCTTGTAAAAACGAGAGCAGAAGCATATACGATTTTCAAAAACAATAAATCATAGTTGAATGCAGGCTTTTACAGCCATTGTCCATAATCAGGGCCTTAACTAGGTATAGGTGCAAGCGGCAAGGGGCGCCAAAATGGCACTGGAAAAAAATAATTTCTTTCGTACTACTGAAAACAAAAAAGCAAGTGGGCGTTTTTACAAACAAATTAATTAGTAATATTAACGATTTTAGGCTAAATAATGCTAAGAATAATACTGCGAATTGCGCCCAATCTGGGTGATGCATTACATTGCCTTGTGCAATTTCCAAAGGGGATGTTAGAAGTCTACCAGTTTCTAACGGCGTTTGTTTTATAACTCTCACCTATATCAATCACAGTATTAGAATTACTAGCTTTTTAGCCCACCGTATAGGTGGTCTTATTCTAATTCTAATAATTTTTGCATTTTTAAAACTGAATGTGCAGTGGCGAGAAGCTAACTTAAATTTTAAACAACTGTTGGAGCAAGTCCAATGATTGCACATATTACATATACATATTCACTGCTTTGGGTTCATCGCTGGTACAGTGACCCATTGGAACAATCAGCAGAACACCACAGACCGATTTCGAGAGCTTACCTGTTCCACTACAATCACTTGCCCGCGAGAATTCGTCCAATTTAAGACACTTTTGCAACCCTACACGGTGGCAGCTTTTCAGTAAAAAGAAATTACCGAAATCGGCCTGATGCAGGGCTCATACTAGGTGTTGACAGAAAAAGCTTCTCGTTTTAAATATATTAATTACTACAAGACAATGTGACAGTGTGGCTGTGAGTATGTTACTACGCATAATAATATTTAATTATTTGTTTACATTGTATTATTTTAACATATTGACATGCCTTGATTAGCTTTTGAGTGGTCTTATTATAATTGAAATAATTTCTGCATTTTTAAAATTGACTGATACATAAAAAAGTTATAATATATAATAATTCAGAAAGCGTGCTGCAAAAAAAACAACTTTTGCTAGATCGAATTATAGTTGAAGAGTCTTCAAAATTATCTACAAAATAGGTAATCTTAATTCTGCTAAAAATACTGAAACACTTGGCAATGCGTATTACATGAATTTGAAAATTAAAAAACATTGCAGCCAATAGGATTCAAACTCGCGTTCGCTGATAAATGCATATGCTTATCGTTGCGTTATAAATAACGCATTGGCTTTCCGATTATGGGCGCAATGCCCCCGATTGGTGTCGATGAAAAGGTGACACAGAGAAGAAGGTACACCATACGGTTATATAGTTACTTATGGTTATGAGTATTTATAATCTTGTTTTCTGTTCTTATTTCATTTGTGTTGCATTTTGTTATTTTAACATTTAGTTGTTTTAAAACTTTTGATTAACAGTCAGTCTTATAAAGGCCACTAATCTGACGTTAACTTTAATTCGCTGTTAAAATAAACAAAAGCGCATCATAATTTGTTTACTAATGAATAAAATGTCATAAGCGCCAACGTTTTGATGCGTTTTTGTTTATTTTAACAGCGAATTAAAGTTAACGTCAGATTAGTGGCCTTTATAAGATTGGCCGTAAATATGTTTGATTTATTTTTGAATATCTATCTGTTCGTTTTGAATGCGTTACTTCATATATCCGGAGATAAATGTCGAAGTCATACAGTAACATTAGTATTTATGGCCACATATATTGTTAGTGTACTGAGGGAGCAAAAATGTCGGCTTGCCTACAATAAAAGTTTGCCTAGTTACGGCTCTGTCCATAATGATAGGTTCTTCCGGGTTATGCCGTGGTCGTCAATTTAAACTTGACGTTTCGCTGCTCATGCTGACAGCTTCTTTAGAAGACTGATGTTGGTGCCTTCTGCTCCTGGTTATATACCGAGGAGTCGTTACGGTTGGCTGCCAAGATTTACATGAGCAGCCAACTGTAACGAATTTCAATTATGTCTCTAACCAGATATGCGGTTTCCAAGCTGGATACAGCTGTACGAGTGCCTCGTTAAAAATAACGGGACGATATATTCCATGGTTTAGACCAGAAATTTGCAACAATTCTTATACTTCCTGATTTTTCAAAGGCCTTCGATACGATTAAGCATGAAATATTACTGTCGCAGTTACACATTTAAAAAAAATATATCTAAAAGGCAGAAAGCACACAGTTGCTTATCAAAATCAGAAATTTAATTACTTGTCAATAGATACAGAAGTATCTCAGGGATGCGTTCTCAGTTCGACACCTTTGCAATCTAAACATCAAATTTTTATTCAGAATTAAGTTATAGTACCTCTCATTTCTATGCAGACGATACTCAAATATGTATATCTCTTCTTTTCAAGCTCTGAAACTGCACAAGCCTGTCAAAAGTTAAAGCATGATCTACAAGCTCTTGTAAATATATCAACGTTACACAATTTAAAGTTAAATCCTAAGAAAACCAATGCAATATTATTCTGTAAGGCATACCATTACGACTTCGTCTATAATCAAATTAATTTAGAATAGATGGTGTAAAGATTGGGTTATCAAAAGAAGTTAAAAATTTAGGAGATACAATCTTTCTGTATACACGTTACTATATTTTTCTATATGTATAATTATACAAAATAAAGATATTTATTATTATTATTATTACTATTATACCATTTTCCACTTCTTTAACTTTTCAGTTCCCAACCTTTTTAGAATTTTTTTTTCTCTTACTTTTCAAATTCTTTCCGCAGCTCTGGTTTTTCTTTCTCCCATTCTACTTTATTTTTTAGCAATCATTCTTTTGTTCCATATTTTTCTTTATCACCTCGCCAATAATAGCTTGTACATCACTTCTTGTATTTATTTTTATTCCCTGTTTATATTTTTCAGATATTTAGGAATTTTATCCATTTTGATGTTGCCTTTTTTGGTTAATATCGCCCTATTTGTTTCTTTAGAGTTTAGAGGATCTCAATATAAATTTGCTCTCTCTGAGAGCTTTTATTGCTGTTATCCACTCTCTCGCTTTATATTGCTCTGCTCTTTTCCATTAAAAAACTCATTCAAGGAGCATGCCCTTTGTTTTTGCTTGTGAAATATAATTTTTACTCATTTATTTGTACACAGCAGCCTCCTGTCACACACCTATTAATATATACAGGGTTATTCCCGTAAGATGACGAGCCTGGCCAGGTAAAAATGCAACCCAAAAAACGATTTATAAAGCTAACTGGATCCCTATTGCATTAGCACTTTGAATTTGACATAGACTGTTTACATGTCATTGGTGGCACTGTAAGTCTTATGTCAAATTCGAGGTTAGCAGGTTAGGTTATAAATAGTATTAGAAGTGTTTTCCTCGCACAAACAATTGCGCGACTGATAAGATTTACCTATAATGACATTTTTAACATAAACAATACTAGTCTATTTTCACAATAAAAGAAGCTAAACTCATTAATGGCATAGTAAACAAGCAATTCGTTATAATATTATCTCATTAGTTGCATTTGTAACCGAGACGCTAATTCGCATAATTTGAATTATTAAAAAGCGCAGTTTGAACAAGAGAGCCAGAAAATAAAAGTAAACAATCGCATACAATTGAAGGTCAAGCAGATGGCCATAACCCTTTGAGCTTCGCTGCAATTCCACCACAATCTGGATGTGTTAGATTGGCGGTTAGGGTGCACGCCACTGCTTAAAAGTAGATAATCTTAACGATGCCTGATTTGCAGTAAAAAGAGTAACAAACAAGTAAAATCGTTAAGAAGAGAAGATACTAGAAAAAACATTATGATTTATATTGTTATACGTCGTGTTAACACTTAATCTTGTAATAAAAGATGCATAATTTTATTTTAAAACTTTGAACTTCACACATCTGTATCCTTTTCCACAAAATGTGTCATTTGGTATGGTTAACTAATCGTTAACATTTATACAAATTACTTTTTTAATAAGAATTACGTTGAAGTAATTTGTTAAAGTTGTTTTATATATGATTCGCCAATGAAGGATTACCTAACAAATACGAGTATACTAAAAAAAAAATTATTTTAACAAAACAGAAAAACCAGTCGTGTATCTCTAGAACACTTACACCCATCGTGGTTTACTAATCATTATAGCTATTGGGCGAAATAACAGAGAAAACAATTAATCCAAACTGTTTACATCATAAGGCATTCTTTACTGTACGTTTGTATACTTGTTGGGAGGAAGGGTATACATTAAAAAGGAATTTTGTATACTTGTAGTAGTACAGTAATTTATGTTATAATACGCGGAGATTTATTTCTATTTAACTTTGCCCAGGAACGTTGTATCTTTTAAAACTGCTGAAGTACGGTTTAGCCAAGTTTCTGTAATTTATTCATTTACTGCACGCAAGTCGTTACGTATTTCGACTTTTTACGCGATGATGTAAAATCAGCTGACGGCTGTTTGGGCTTCTGGAAGACCGGTGGTGAAAAATCAGAAGTCATTGGGGACTATGACTGTGGCACAAACCTGCTGTCGGTTTGTGCCACAAAGAAGAAAACCCATAAACCGAAGACGGAAAGAATGCTACAAAACTGTGAACTTGTCATAATGTCAACAGTCAACTTGAAAAATCGAAAATTCTTAGTAGTTAGCTCCTAGTTGTCGTTTGACTTTCTAAGTGCAAGGTTGTGAACGACGACGACTGGAATCAGGCAACAAGAAGATACGCGCGTGACCCAGCGGTCGCGTACCGTAAGATTACTGCATTTATTTATTAATTCAATTTACCTGTACTGTTGAACTTATTGTTCGGCATATTGGCAATAAATAGCAAAGGCCAAAATGGCCTACTATTACCATAACTTAGCCTCACCGGCACCGGGAGCCCAGCAGCTCACTCCCATGCAAATAGACCAGGCTCAACAAATACAATTCTCACAGCATGCCCTACCAAATATTAATAACACATTCTCGCACTTTCCCATTCAAGACACACGTCAACTTCCGTATACAGCAACATTTCATTCTCAACCAGCATTCCAACAACACAGTGTATCAACATCACAAGATTCAGACTGGCAATTAGTCACCAACAAAAAACGCGGTCGTCTAGATAATATAGATAAACAAATGGACCAGAATAAACAGCCCAAAACCACGAGCTACTGGTTAAACCCCACTAGCCGCTATACTCCACTTGATACGGAAAACTCAAACGAACAAGAAACAGACTCCTCCAAAAAAACCGAACTGAAACCCCCACCGATTTTTGTTTATGGCGTCAAAACAATCAAACCTGTAATCGAATTCCTGAAAACCACAGCTAAAGACAAGTATACAATAAAGGCCCTGTCTAATGATGAAATTTAAATACTCTCAAAAACCTCAGAAACATACACGCAAATAACTAAAAGCTTGAAAGAAAAAACACGGAATTCCACACCTACAAGGTTAAACAGGAACGTGGTTTTCGCGTCTTTCTCAGAAACTTACACCCATCAACCAACACAAATGAAATAAAAGAGGAATTAAAAAAGCTTGGCCATTCTGTAACTAATATATGGAATGTGAAACAAGCCTCCACAAAAATAGAATTACCTCTCTTCGTCATAGACTTAAAGCCATCAGATAATAATAAAGAAGTATATAAGATAGACAAACTTATGCACTCTATAGTAAAATTTGAACCACCACGTCCTAAAAAAACCATACCTCAATGTTCGAGATGCCAGAAACACGGACACACGAAAAACTTTTGCTTCCGCACACCTAGATGCGTCAAATGCACTGGAATTCACCCCACTTTACAATGTGAGCCTACAACTAAGTACACAGATGTTACTTGTGTAAACTGCAAAGGGAACCATCCTGCAAGTTATAAAGGATGTCCTGTCTACAAAGAACAATATCAAAAAATGTTCCCTTCACTAAGGCCAACCTCAAGATTATACCAGCCAGGTTTTTCTTATGCCCAAGTGTCCACCAACAACACCCAACACAACGCCAACACCTCCACCCAACTACTAAATTCGGGACCGCCACATCACTCAACAGACATAGCTGACCTAAAACAGATGATGAAGCAATTAATGGAACAGAAGAGCACAATCGTGAACTTGCTAACCACAATCGTTACTAGAACCCATAATGGCTCAACACTTTAAACTAGCTGTATGGAACGCCAACGGGCTGATAAACCATAAAGAAGAACTTACTGCTTTCATTAATCTCCACTGTCTTGACATAGTGCTGATTTCCGAAGCGCACTTTACCGAACCAAGCTACCTCAAAATAACAGGCTTTTCACTCTACGTAACACAACACCCTGACGGCACTGCCCACGCGGGCACTGCCATAATCATTAAGAACGCGATCAAGCACCACTAACTCATGAAATATAATGAACCACACCTACAAGCCACAACTATAGTTGTTGAAGACTGGTTAGGTTCACTTACTTTATCAGCAGTATACTGTCCACCAAGACACAACAACAAACAACAAAACTATGAACATTATTTCCGTACTTTAGGCAATAGATTTATTTCCGGAGGCGATTACAACGCGAAGCATGTCCAGTGGGGCTCCAGAATAACCATTACAAAAGGCAGAGAAATGCTTAAAGCTATAAATAACTTGGGATTACAGCCCCTGTCTACTGGCGAACCCACATATTGGCCCACAGACCCCAATAAACAACCAGACTTGCTCGATCTTTGCTTTGTAAAAAATATAAACTCAAATCTTCTTAATATTAGCTCTTGTCTTGACCTCACCACAGACCATTCACCTATACTGGTAACATTGGGTACAAATATAATACTCAAGGAGAAGGCACCTACACTCACCAACAAACGCACAAACTGGAACTTCTTCCGCGAAATAATTCATGAAACCCTACGTACTGATATTCCCCTAAAAACGACAAAGGACTTAGAAGATGCAGTGTTACACTTTAACCGGGCGATTCACAGCGCAGCTCATCAGGCCACACCGGAACTCGTCAAACGCATCAACTCAATAAACTGTCCAATTATAGTCAAGCAAAAAATTGCAGTAAAACGCAGATTACGCAAGAGGTGGCAGACAACAAAGCACCCGAATGACAAAAGAAACTTAAATCGGGCTACCGCTGAGCTTAAACAGCTCCTAGTTGACATTAAAAATCAAAATGTACAAAACTATTTGAGACACCTGTCCCCGCTCGAAACAGATGACTTTTCACTTTGGAAAGCAAGCAGATACTTAAAACAACCACTACAGCACAAAGCACCAATCCGCACTTTCAACAACATCTGGGCAAAAAGCGACAGCGAGAAGTCGAGCACCTTCGCAGAACATCTAGTTAACGTGTTCACACCATTTCCGACGGATGAAGACAATACAGAAGAAATACAACAACTACTAGAAATGCCTTATCAAATGAGCCCGCCAATTAAAACATTCAAACTCACCCAAATAGAAACCATCATTCAAAAAAACTTGAACCCACACAAAGCCCCAGGCCAAGACTCAATTACAGGCAACATCCTCAAAGAACTTCCACAAAAAGGTTACCAATTTATAACCTTTCTTTTCAATGGAATACTAAGACTTCGGCACTTTCCTGAGCAATGGAAACTTGCCGTAACAAGCCTCATCCCAAATCCAGAGAAACCTACAGACCAACCAGCATCATACCGACCAATCTGCTTGTTACCAATTTTGTCGAAAGTGTTCGAAAAATTACTACCAGGGAAGCTATATCCAATTCTACTGGACAATCACATACTACCAGATCACCAATTCGGCTTTCGAAAACACCATGCAACAACAGAGCAAATTCACAGGGTGGTAGCCAAAATTACTAAAGACTTCGAGGAGCGCAAATACTGTGCTGCAGCATTCCTTGACGTTAAACAAGCTTTCGACAAGGTTTGGCAAGTGGGGCTACTCTATAAAATCAAGCAAACTTTACCTACCGACTACTTCGAAATCCTACAATCATACTTAACTGATAGGCAATTCATCATCCGTTACGGCAGCGCGACAACAAACCCATACCCTGTCAACTCAGGGGTTCCCCAGGGCAGTGTGTTAGGCCCAATATTATATCTTATATTTACGGCGGATCTCCCGATAATACCAGGCAACATGGTCGCCACTTTTGCTGACGATACGGCGATACTCACATCAAACGCTGACCCAACCATCGCATCTCAGCAACTACAAATACACCTTGACGAGATACAGCACTGGTGCAAAAAGTGGCACATACAAATAAATGAAAGCAAGTCAGTACACGTCACATACACCTTAAGAAGAGGCACTTGCCCTCCGGTGACATTTAACAATCAACGAATCCCCCAAGCTGACAGCGCAAAGTACCTCGGTATCCACTTAGACAAAAAATTGACCTGGAAAACTCACATATGGACAAAGCGTAAACAAATGGGGCTGAAACTGCAAAAAATGTACTGGCTGATAGGGCGTAGATCACAGCTTTCTCTTGAAAGCAAGATACTCCTTTATAAAACTATTCTAAAACCCGTATGGTCCTACGGCATTCAGCTATGGGGTACAGCCAGTACATCCAACATTGAAATCATCAGACGCTTCCAATCAAAGGTACTCAGGGCCATAGTAAACGCACCATGGTACGTCCCAAATGAAACAATAGCACGCGACCTCGCAATTCCTACCGTCAACGAGGAAATACAAAAATTTAGTGCGCGTTATAGTGACCGTATCAGTGCTCATCCCAATATACTAGTGGAGTGCTTAACAGAAAACGACATTGAGGTACAACCGCGATTAAAAAGGTTTAAACCGCTCGACCTAACACACAGATTTGAATAACAGTGATATAAGACTTAAATTAGATTAGTTAGAGTATGTAAAACTAGTTTTAGTTAATATAGGAGTGATATCATTGGATACATATCCTTCACGATCTACATTTATTTGTTATTATGTATGTTAAACCAACTACTGAATGTCGCCTTAAGACAGATTGTAGTAAATATAATTTAAAAAAAAAGTAGTTAGCTCTTGGACACTAATCATTTTTATGGAAAATACGTTGCACCTAGTCAAAAAATCTAACTAGCAATCCTTATCTAACTTATCTAATCATCGTTTATTTTAAGAATTTACTGGTGTTCTCCAAGTTCTCTTGTCCTGAACAATTCTTTTAGGGTGTTAGTAAGATTTTCACTCTGCTTATTTTCACTCATGCACATTGCTTTATGCTAAGTAGTTGAAAGGATTTAGTCGTCTTGAGCCTTCTCAGTTGGAACTGGACGTCTACATATTTACATGGCTATGCAGCCTGGTTTGATGCTCCTGAAAAAGTTCTTTATTTATTCTACTACAGTAAGTTCTTGGACAGTACAAATCCCAAATCCCAACGAAAATCAGAATGGCAGTTTTTAACACTGGAGCAATCGTTATTGTGATGTCATTAAACAAATTCTGCGCATTCTTCCTTTGAACAAAGGGACTGAATGAGGCCAGTTGAGGATGCAGGGAAATACTTAGAACTCCTAAAATTGACTGGAAAGCAAACGTGCTTTGCAAAAGAACAAGAGACAAAGATCAAAGTGACACTAAGCACTAAACGAAACTTTTTAGATCGCCACGCTTCATTTATGCGTTTTAGACACCTTTGTCTGAACGCCGAAATTCTGGAATCGTAAACTGGTTTTGGTGGTTCTTAAAGCGCTGACCTCGAATTATGGATTCGTTGTCATGCGTAGCTAAGCCAACAGCTTCGATTTACTTTTCCCGCACCTGAGGCAATGCTCTCTATGCCTCGCTCTTTTTTACTATCATCGCACGTGTATACTTCTTATTAACATTTGCATTAGTTTGGGACTGGTTTATAGTGACTTAGAGGGCAAGAATACTGTCCTAGCTCACTTGCGCTACTGCGGATTTGTATGGTTAATTTATAGCAGATATTTGGGTGTTAATTACAAATCGCATTTGATTGCGGATTTCTCCGGTGTCGTGATTTAAGTCTTGGAAATATACGCTGAAGAGCCGACTTGTAGTCCTTATAGTATGAGCAGCTAGTTTGTGCTACTAAGTAATTTGGTGGACAAATTTGTAACCTTTGCTGAGTTTTCGTTTGTTGCTGTTTCAAGAGTTGCTGATTGCGGCCCCGCTTCGGTTTCTTCGAGATTGTAATTGCCTGTTGCCTTGCGGTTCTGGGAGCATCAACTCGCGATCTCGTGTCGAGCAAGACAAAATGAGTTTGCATAGTTGTTCCGGCTTTGTAAACTTGAAGCTACCGACTTCTTTGGCATCACCTTCGAGTTAGCCAGAAATCTCTGGTACATTTACTGGAACACTTTAAACTCTTATGTATGTGGTGGCATGCTATAAGCTGTTTGTCTGCAACATCACCTTAAAGTTGTAATTAGTATACTTTGCTTGCTTTTTTGCGTCAACATTGTAATCTAGCATGCTAGAATTTGTTTGCTTGCAGCATCACCGCGAACTGGTATATTACTGTTCCATATTGCGCTTGTTTGCTACTTCTTTGTAATTAGCATATCGTATTCTGCATGTTTGCTACTCTTTTGTTATTTGGTGTTAGATAAAATAGAATCTCTGCAATTAGTGGCCATAATAGGGTGCGTCGTGTTTGTACCTTTCGACCCATGATATAAAGTCGCTCCTGGAAGCTATACGAGTGCTGTGTGTAACATCATGTATCGTCTGTATTATCGTTAACTAATATAAATCTTGTTCATGTTTATTAATATTTTGTGTGCGGTTAATACAAGCTATTAAGGTATTGTTCCCTTTTGTAAAGCGATTTTTTACTTAGCCCTATACTCTACTGTACTATAAATTTGCATTGCCCTTTGTTTGCTAGTTTAAATAGTTGTAGAAACATAAAACTCGATTTTACCTCTCAGAATGGCTAAGTGAAAGTCAATATTGCTCTGGCTGACCTTCTCGTTGTCGCCTAGAATTCTGAAATTGTGCATGCAAACACTGCCAGCAATAAAAACCCAACAGTTTACATAAAAAGATATATACTTTGTAAAAAACACATTGCATTGAAATACATAAAAAGAACAATGGACAAAGGTTATATGCGCTATTAATACTAGCACAACATTGCCCATGAGCTCAATGCTTACTCTATTGATGAAACTGTAACCCAACACTCCTCCCCCCTCATCAAATGCAACAAATGTTTAAACAACAATCCCAAAAGAAATTCCTTCTTTAATCCAGCTCCCACCAAACAAAATAGTTCTCGGTTAGATATAACAAAGATAAATCTTAAAAACACGATATGTTTTATCGGACTTTCTCCACTGTCTCGGGTGTTAAGAACATCACACCAAAATGCCTATCATACCTCACCTCTTTCTTCAATGCATGTTTATCCATTGAATATTTTCCTAAGAAACGGAAACATGCACATATAATGCACTTCCACAAACCTGGAAAATGCAAAAACAACCAAACATCTTATCGCCCAATAAACCTCTTATGTACACCAGTAAAAGTACTCGAAATAATCATCTACAACCGTCTAATAATTATATATTCTCGCAGTCGATATTACCACCATTCAAGTTTTAGTTTCAGACCCAAATATTCCTCAATACACCAGCTTGTCAGAATCAATAAAACTATCACTAAAGGCGTTGAAAACAAACAATATACTACCATTTTGTTCCTAGATATAGCTCAGGCTTTTGACAGAGTCTGGCACAATGGTCTCCTTTACAAAATAATCCAGCTGAAAATCCCCGAATACATTATCAATATAACTTCAACCTTTCTTACTGGAAGAACATTTGCAAGCAAAGTTAATGCATTTGTATCAGAAACCAAGAACATCAACTCAGGGGTTCCTCAAGGATCCGTACTTGGACCTCTACTGTTTAATATATTTATGCACGATATTGCTGTACCTCCAGCCTTCGATGTTCGCCGATGACACAGCGATAATCACGCAAGATCACGACTTAAACAGCGCAATACTAACACTTCAAAGAGCAACGGTTCAACTTTAGATCCAACCCAAAATTATTGCCAAAATTTTCACTCTTAGAAAATACAACAATCCAACTCCCATAGTTATAAATGGAAATCAAATCCCGTGGAATCCAAAAGACGGAGCCGTGAAATATCTGCTAGTCTACTTGGACCAAAAACTGACATGAGGAAGTCACAGTAACGCCAAAATAAATGACTGTCACAACAAGATGAGACCCTCATATCCAATACTAAATAGAAACACTCCGCTGAAACTTGAACGTGTCATTTTAATATACAAATCTATTCTGTGATCAGCGCTCATGTATGCGTGTGTAGTTTGGGGAACTGCGTCGAAAACACACATAAACAAATTACGCGTGTTACAAAACAAAGTTCTCAGACACCATGATTTATACGTAACTACCAACTACACCATAAATTGAACATGGCTGTATCCAGGACTTCATAAAAACCACCATGAATATCTGTTTAGTGTCTTTTAACTAAGTCTTTTATTAATATTTTATATGTCTAGTTATGTATGTAATGAAAACTTAATTTAATCTTACTGTGTATGGCCCTGGTGTGCCGATCCGGTGTTAATAAATATAAAAAAATCTCTACAAGCAATGTTTAAATGCCGCACACAAGTTCGCTGAATGCGGCCCTTAAGTCGTCGCAAATCTAGAATTCAGCTGACGCAATACATACACAGGATGAAGTAACGCCTTGTTTTAGTTCTGCGGACTCAGAAAGTACACAAACGTAGCCTTTTGGCGCGTAATTGTTGCACAGTGCATGGTAACCACAGTTAATTACTTATTACGGCTTTAGATTTTTCCAATCTTCCTGGCGTACAGTCACTCGTAAAGTGTAATTACAGTAACCAACCTTGCATTTGTTTAGTTGCACGTAGTCCTGTTCAGCTCCGGAATGTTGACTGCCTGGCTTCCTTGAAGCCAGAACGGCAGCCTGAATAGCAGCTTCTGACTATGAACTGCAGCTGAACCTCGGAGATGCTCTCTCAAGTTAGCTCTTATAATTCACGTAGCGTCCCTTTTTGCTTGGGCGATACGCACTCGTCGCTTCCTGGCACGGGACTGCTTTCTGCGCCTCCCTTCGCGCACTGCTTGCTTTGTTCTATTTATAACCGCACTGCTTGCAATCAGCTGTGATAGCGCACACAAAAATGCACTCGCAGAAAAATGCGCTTTAAGCTAATTGATAGATCGTGATAAATACGGTTCAGTTTTATTACTAGCAGGATAATGGTTGAATACCAAAGTAATGAAATATATAGGGTGACACGAATCGGTCCATTACACTTGTAAAGTATGTTTCAGGTGGTAGCGAGTCGGCTACACATGGTATCTTAGTGAGTTTAAACGTTCTGGCAAGCTTATGGATTTATCGGTTGTATAAAGTCGGCTTGGCGCCTCTTGAAAATGTTGAACACATTTTACTATTAATAGAAAATTAAGAATCGCTCGCAGTTTTCTCTGTAGCTAGTCGGCTCTCCGATATCTCCATGTAGCCCGAACAATTGTTTGGTACGATTTGAAGCTGGTAAGAGTCATTGAGAGACTTTGATTTGGGGCTGGGTCTTGGTTATTATTTGCTGTAGCAAACTCTAAACAACAAAGATATGTTTAGGCAGTGAGCCGGGAGGAGAGTTGTTGCCAGTAACTCACAGTGTCAGATAAGAAGAATTGTAATAAGAAATTTAGGTACGGTAAATGTAGAAAGACCATTGTTCATTTTCTTTTTCTATAAGATTTAAGGATGGAGGTAATTATCTTCTTTGTCGTTAAATTGTATTCTTCTTTATTGTTGCAGAACTGCACTATTTAACAATACAGTTTACACTTCTAAAATGAAAATTTTTTCAACTTCTGATAAATCACATTTCATTGACATTGGTTTAAGAAGAAAGCTGTTCTCAGATTAAAGGAAGTTTTGCTTCTAAATTGTATGGCCACTTTGAGATTTCGTTTATCTTCAGTAGATTTACATAGTTTTATTTATTTAACCATGGGTATGTACGTTAAATTTATGCATGTCAGTAAAAAGAGCATTAAAATCAGAATAATACATTAAAATCGGAATACTAACCACAGTTAAAATATCACAATAATGTTCTCACAACGCGTTGGCCTCGTCGAAAGTCGAAAATTACTGAAACTGTATGTTAGCTGTCGTCAAGGCCCTCTGTCAAGTGTCGTGAAATGTTTAGCGAAGGGTTTCTTCTGTATCGTGGAGCTAGGTATCCCCAATCACGCTGATAGCGGAATTTAAGTAAAAAACCTAGTTTATGTGCTAAATGATCATCGTAGTGAAGTCACGAATTGCCGTACCGAATCTACCTACCGTAAGGTGATTCATTCTTCCCGTCCCGAGGATTTAATGTCGTCACACCTGCTTGAATATCGCCCCTATGCAGTTTCCTGTCGTTCTTTTCGTGACAATAGCTTGGGATGCGACCTGCAGCTTGATGAGAACAACGTAATCAGAACGTCTGACTTTCTATAAAGTATTTTTTTTATTTAATAGTGTTTGTAATGCATAGATATTTATAGTGAAGTGTTGTCTTGGCAAATTGTGCCATTGGTTGATTTAAATCGTGGTATGTTGACCAATATCGTCAAGTTTTAACGCCTATATGTTGTTTTGCATTGTAAGTTCAAGTAAACGTTATTGTTGTGTCACTATTTGAATGATTTTTGATCATTTTGATCATGTAACTTAGTTTCTTTGTGCAGAATGTAAAGTCATTGCTGTTTTGGAATGTAGCCATGCCGTTTGATTGTCATTTTACCGCTGTGTTTAGTTTAAACGTCGCCATTTAACATGACTAACCCTTTTGCCTATTATTTTTAACTGCAACGAGTAAACATTTTCATGTTTATTGTCATTTACATATTTATTATTTCAATAGAGTTCACGGTTAATTACTTATGTTTTTCATTGGTGTTTGCATGCATATTTGTGTTTTGTTTCAATGTACAGGAATTCAGATGATTATAAGCAAGTGTAACGAAAGGTAGGTTTAATTCAGCTGTTGCAGTCGCCACCTCAAGCTTTGCTAAGCTAGAAGTAGAAGGCTGGGCCCATTTCCTTCCACTTTCAAAGTGGGCATACCTGTGTTGCTGATTTTCCCGATTTAGTCCAAAAGCTGTGGCGTCTCGATTATTTAACATCTTTTATCTCGCTTACCGGAGTGCCGCCCTAATTCTAAGGTAGTAAAAAATCCGCCCTTCTCGCTGAGCATTCTTAAAGCCGGACCGTTGTGTTACAGCCCATCGTAACGGGAATTATGGTTGCGAATTTGGTTAAATTTGCCTATTGTGTCGTTAAGAGTTTTTACGTTGGAACCAATTGTTGTTTTTGTAGTTTAGAACCGAGTTTGACTGTAACAATCTATGTCACATTCGAGGTTAGTAGGTTAGGTTTTGTTTGTTATTTAACACAGATTGACGCAAAACTTAACCTGCAAATCTCGAATTTGACATAGCTTGACAATACACTTCAGTACTGCCGAACGTATAACACGAATCACAGTGGTCTATTATGAGATGTTGTGTCTACAACTAATATACAACTTTTTACAGTTGGTGGGGCAACAGATGGGTGATAGAAAACGTCAACATAATCTATAAGATTTGATAAAAAAATGTTAATTTCACGAGATCTCGATTTAAAGAAGATAATGGGCAGCTCGACACTGAAGTTCCCTTTTATCTCTCATGTGGTGGTAAATTCACATTCGTGATAAAAAGTTAAACTTCAGTGCCTTGGTATACAAATAACTAATTTACTATCTATTTTTTTTGAAAAACAAAAACATTGGAATAGTAGTAAAACATAACATTATAAAAGAGAAACTTAGAGTCCCAATTCGTTGAAATCCCGTAACCACACACATATTTAACAACCGCTAAATACGTATTTCGATAGCTAAGCTGTCATCTTCGATAACATTGGAGAGAGACTAACCCAAGAATTCTGGCGAAGATATGCTCTTCTAACTCTATTTATACTTTCTGACCCGGAGGGCTTTTTCTATGCAACCAATCTAGGGTCAACTTCAATAGAGCGTAAAGATCAGAGTGGGGATGGGACCTCCTTCTTTGTTCAAAATGTTATTATCTTGATTCTTAAAAATGGTCAAACTTACAAAAGAATGTAGCTGATTTGTTGAAGTTAACGCCGTTAAAATGTTTGGATCAGTACGCACGACTGAATCAAATTGCAACAAACTTATTTAAAATAAAGAAAAGAAGATGGATAGGTATAAAAATTAAAGAAATGAAAACCCACAACAGGAGAAAAAATAACATTCCACGAAGAACTAAGAGTAGAGACAAATGAAGAAAAGAAAATATACCAATATGCAAAGATAGCAATGAAAAATACTAATAGAAGAAACTTAATAAATGGAGAGACTACTTTTAAAATTTTGCTAGACAATGACAAAAACGAACTAAGAAAAACCTTAGGAGAAAAAAAATACAGAAGAATTAGGGGAACCTGGGTAGGAAGAAACGTGTGCAACAATTAACAATTTAAAAAATGTAAAAGAAGCAGGCTCTGGCGAGGTGATTGGTGAAATGCTAAAATATGGTGGAGACCAGCCTAAAAGACAAATCCACCATCTAATTATATTGATTTTCCACGAGGAAAAAATCCTCAAAGACTGGAAAAATGCCATAATAATTCCGACATTTAAAAGAGGTAATAAAAATGAATTGAAAAACTATAGGGGAATACTCTTACTAAATTTAATCTACAAAGTAATGAGCAGTATAATCCACAACATACTATCGAATTATGCAGAAAAAATTTTAGACAGCATACACGTGATGAGACAAATATTTGAAAAAAGCAAAGAATTTAACATTGACATCCATAATCTCTTCGTAGATTACAGTCGTGCCTTTTACAAAATTAACAGAAATAAAATGTTGACAAAAATAAGTAGCCTTGGAATTACAACCAAACTGTTACAACTTATGAGAATGACTATCGCAGACACAACGGCAACAGTTAGAACAACCGAAGGTGACACAGAGAGTTTCAATATCATGGTAGCGAGAAGAATATACATCAACGGACTTATTAGTACAAAAAATACCTAAATATGTGCCTACGCAGATGATCTAGTGACAACAAGTAGAACAAAACAATGACTTATGGATACATTCTGTAAATAAGAGAAAGAATCACGACCACTAGTGTAATATAACTCCTTCTCGCGGTGTTATTACAATTAATTCCAAAACCCCAAAATGTAATAGCTCTCTGTTTGGAGCACTATTACATATCAAATTAAATATATCCTTTTTCTAATTATCAAAAAGAAGCACTATCAGGTATAGATCATTTATGTATTTACCTTTCTTCTTAATGTAATAAATAGCAATTGACGTATCTCATAAATAAATTTGACATTTAAAATTATGTCATATGATTATTGTTTTTTAAAGCATTGACTAGTCAGTTTTACAAGCAATGTGACCCCAGCTGAATGGGTTAATCTTCAACTAACAACTTTCTCTTGTAGTTAAAGACTGAATTACTTTTAAAATATAATAACTATTTGATTTTATGAATCAAATATAAGTTTCAGGCACTTGACAAAATTAAATTCGTACTTTCAGTTTGTTAGTAGCACATTGAAGTTTGATTTGACACTACAAATTAGAATACATATTGTCAAAAATAATTTAATCGAATATTAAATATGTCCAAACTTGATTTAAATAAAAATTCTAAAAATAACCTAATTCCAAGACGTAAATTTCAAAATATATTGGTCGAAAAACGTCGAGTACTCGAATCACTATTAAATTTAGAAAAATAATTCTTCTAAATTAATTTATAAATATAATTACAATTATCTTAATGATTTGCAGCACCAAACTTGCTTTATAACTTCTTAATATTTCGTAAGGAATGGGCACTATCCTTCTGATTGCCAGCTTGTACCTGAATACGCTATCTCAGCTTGTAACTTGATTAATTCTAGTCAGCAAACACCTCCTTGGGTTGTTCCCGACCAAATCAAAGCTCGTTGTAGCTCTTTGAAACCTCTATTATTTGGATAGACAGTTCAACAGCATTCCACAACACTCACTTTCACTGGTTTTACTACCCTCGTAGTAATATACCACGTTAAATGGAATAAAAAATCTTGAATTTTATATTTGAATAATATTTACGACTTAAAGTCAAATTTGATCGTAGAGAATACAATATTGCTACTACTTATCAAATCATCAATTATTATTCTTCACAAGTAATGGAAATTTAACCCTTAACGTGAATATTTCTCGTAGATTATCAATTAAAGTTATTTTGTTACTACTAATTTTAAGCAACCCTCTGGTTGCCCTTACAACCCCACCAGTTAAAACATACAACGGTTACATCACATGATATACATTAGATATCTGGATATTATTGAAATTAAATGTATCATTCATATGGTATGCTGAATAACACTAGGATTAATAATTAACCAAAACAAAACGAAATATATGTCAACATGGAAACATAGATTTACAGACCAACCGCTACTAATAAACGAATACACCTTCCAACAAGTGAACACATTCTGCTAACTAGGGGTGCAACTAGATATCAAGGACATCATGAAAGAAAAACTCAATGCAAGAATTAACTCAAGATATAGAAGTTACTACGTATGCAAATATCTTCTGCAAAACCAAATACTAAGTAGAGCTTCTAAGATGCGAATTTCCAAAAGTGTAATAAGACCGTGAAACCTGGGTCCTCACAGAAACACAAGAGCAAGTAAGGATTTACAAAAGAAAAATATTAAGAATAATATTCGGACCGGTACAAGAAGCAGAAGGTATATGAAGACCTAGAATGAACCATAAGCTATATAAATTTGTGGATAATTAGACTATTATTAAATACACGAAAGTACAAAGAATGAGCTGGATGGGACATATTTACCGTATGGACAGAACAAGAGCTGTAAAGACAATAACTGAATGGAACCCAGGAGTTACCAGAGAGAAAGGAAGACCATGCCTACGATGGAGAGATGTAGCAGAAACAGGCAAACGACAAATGGGCATAACAGACTGGCGAAATAAGATCAAGAAAGCATGGAACGACGTAGTAGAGAAAACAAGAACCCACCCATATCTGTAGTACTCTACCAGGAAACCGAAGCGTATAAGGAACAATCCACCTTGTACAAAACAACGGAAAGCATTATGAAAGCTCCATTAGAAGAGTAGGCCATAATCCACAAGGGTTGCTGCGCCAACACATATATTGTGATAAAACAATAGGTCTATAAGCCCCACGTTTTGGGCCAATAAATGTTATGATTGTTCGTTTGTGAATTTTCGATAAAATTCAATAAGTTAAATTGTGGCTGGTGAAAAGCGAAATGTAATAAATGATTACACAAATAAATGGTTGTATGCCCCTTTTATATTTTATCTAATCTGCAAAACTGATTTGGCTAACTACAAGGCAAGCATGAAACTCAAATCTCATTGGTTTGGGGACTTTATTTTATTCGGAAGCTCAGTAGCTTAAATGCGCGGTTCTTAATAAATAAAAAAATGTTTTAATTTGACAAAGGACACAAAATGTCGCTAGTGGTGACAGCGTATTTGAATGTTTTAAAAGTGAAATTACGGTGAGAAACGCGTCAGGTAATTATTCAAATTTACGCGCTTGCAACAATTAGCACTGTTTTGTTTCAGTGATGACGTAGGAACACCTCGCCTTGCTTGTTTTGTGACGTATAAGGCACGCCAAAACGTGCATTTGTTTTTGTTCGCTTGGGTTCTCAGCCGAATTCGCACAATCCACCGACGCTATTCGATTTTTGGAAAACCGAAGCAAATGGACTTCGGAAAAACGCTAAGCCACTCTGGAAAGGTTTGCGTGTCCGACACTCCACACTTAAATTTGCAGGCTTTATCGTACCTCGTTTGCAGACTTCTAAGCTGCCCTTTGTGAATGCTGCCCGGATCTTCTGCTGGAGACGGTCCCCTCGCTGCAGATGCTGTCCATGACGTTCTTGCAGTCCTCCCTGACGTAATGCAGTGCAGGCCTCTGGCTCTGGATTCTTACTTTTTCCGGGAACGATTATCGGAGACCCCAGCTAAACGGCAACCGATGTACTCGGAGAAGCGATTGGAGAATTTTATATTTTAGTGCTGCGGAAACCTTCAGAAACACTGTAAAATGTACTTTGAAATGTGCACAATAAAAGGCAATTCTTTTTTCTTGGTAATATGCTCGTTTAATGGTATAAAACTGTGTTTAAAATTCAATTGTTCTCCTTGTTTTTTCAACAAAACAGCATCAGGTTGCTAGGTTACTATGATTATCTTATGTTAAAGGAAATTAATTTTGGTAAAGAAAGGTTACAAATGGAAGTAAATTTGAGTACTTAAATTATATTTACAATTTTATTAAAACTAAATTATTGTCTTTAATCTTATAACTAAATCGTTCGGTAGCGCTTTGCATACAAACATTTTTATTTTGTCATTGCTCTGCTTTGCACTATTACACTGATTTTTGAGTTCACAATGTTCGCGTTATTACCTTTTCTCTTCGGTTGCCTTCTAGAATTGCTCTTTTGCAATATTTCTATTATATTATCCTGCTTAATTTACCTTTTTGCATTGCTTACTAGTTTCACTATTTTTTGCTTTTGACTTAACAAACTACGCTACTTTTATAATGCAGCCAACAACCTTTTGTGTCAACTACATTCTATAAATTGGTCTGGCTTTACATGTGCATAAACCTTATTCGAATTATATTAATTAAGTCGGAAGCCAATCTAAACCCTTTGAAATTTGTTTTGCCTTTGCGTACCTTTCTCCAACTAATTTAATCTTTCTCGCATCTCATTATCAATGCATTTAGTGTTTTACTTTAGTTTTAAAGCTTGCAGTTAGATAAAACATCCCAACTCTGTGCTTATTAAATCGGTCAATTGTCTTGCACTGCAAACAGAGCCAAGTCGTGGGCCTCATACCATCTCAATATAGAGTGTGTTAAAAAAAACTCATTCGCAGCATGCCATGATCAAATTGAAGTTTGCCGTAACTTGATATTTACTATATATTTAAAGAACTAGGAAGAAGGAAGTGAGACAGACAACCAACTCTTCATTGTATACGGTGAGCTGTGCGCAAGCGCGTCGGCGTCGTCCGCGCGGTGGGGGAAGTGAACCTCCCAGTCAAGTTTAAAATTCGCTTCTAAAAGCAGAGTTCGAATTTTCACGCATGCGCACGAGACGCGTTATACTCAAAGTGAGACTATGTCGGCGCCTTAATGTTTTCGGCTGTTCCGAGGCCCTGCTAGCAATATAGTAAGTAATACATATATGATATTTACCCATTTATGCAAATGAACTACCAAATCAGAGAGAACTGAATCATAACTTGACCTTGAATTGCCTTTAAAAATATACAAAACACTTAACAAAAACAGTATTTATTGACTGTTATGATTATTACACTCGTTGTTGTGTACATGCCATCTTATTTTCCTTTTTGCTTGATGCAATTAAACTTAATGCAGCGTAAACTTTTACCTGTCACAGTTAGGGTTGCCAACATTGTGTCGATGCTTACCCGAAGAAAAGTAATAAAGTAATTGGGGGGGGGGGAAGGTAAAATTAATTAATAAAAGATTACGATTGAATTGCTTTTTACATTATAGATAAAATTCCAAAAATTATTTTATATTTTTTAAATGGCAACGTATAAATTTCGCCTTTGTAAATCACAGGAATTCATTCATTCGTTATCTTTGGCCTCTTTTACCTTTCAGTACCAACAACCGTTGAAGAGCAAAACTTTCTTTGGAAAGTACAAATTTCTACAAGGCATCTTATGAACAGTTAGTATCTATTGTTTAACAATCATAACATAAATAAAACCTTAAAAATTCTCAGTCTTCGTAAACGTTGCAGATAAGGTTATTTGAAAATTATGAATTTTAGAAAACAATTTAATATTTCATAACATAAAATAGAAAATATTCTGTCTTAGAAGATAAGCAGGCAATAAGAAATTATATTTATACGAAAAAAAGTAAAAAATAAGGATAAACCCGAAGAATATTATTGAAAACCCGAAACCCGAAGAGTAACCATTAAACCTGAAGTCTTTGGATAAAAATGATAGTGTTGGAAATCCTAGTCACAGTGACAGATGTGTTCATAAACAAATTGCAATCTGACATTCACCTACACTTACATACTTAAGTTAAGAAATGACTATATTTTTTATCTTTCTTTTCAAGGCTTGCCCTAAATGAGTTTTTTTAAACACACGATAGGTACATAAATACATATTTTACTATTCACGTGATAAATATTAAAGGTACTACAAATTTTCAAGCGAATAACAATCAGTAAGCAAGAAGGGGGAATAGGATTAATTATGTAACACAATTTTGTGCAAATTCTAAATACACGTTTAGTTTAAGTTTTCGAGATATCTCGGCCCGAGAATGACAGTTATTTAGACCTTAAGAACGACAGTGAAGTATCACGAAATTTCAAACAAGATTGTAAAGAACGTACTCAACTAACCTTTCTCAAATATCATGTTTTTGAACATGTTCCCCATCTTCGCAACGTACATTTGAAGTAGCATGCAAAAGATGACCTGCAGCCTCCCCACCAGCGCAGCCGCTGTGTCTGGCCGAAGCACCGTGGTGGAGAAGTCGCGCACCTGTTCCTTACCTGCATTCCAAAATGGCGTTGCTAAGGAATGCGAGTAAATAACTGTTAGATGACGGTGTGTGCACTTCTTTAAAGTTCTAAAGTCGTCTCGCGGGCGATGGGCGACTGAAAATGCGTAAAATCGATGGAAAATGAACGCGGCGGTGTCGCGGGCGTTCGCTGGTGCCACAAACTGTTAAGGAATGGAGAGCGTGAGTTTTGTGGTTTTTAATAGCTGCAATGCCCAAGTGCTTTGAGAAAACTCGAGAGGATGTGGATTAAAAACCAGCGTGCCTCCAAGGATGTCGCAAAGGGATTTTACGGAAGTACGTGTCCAGGTGCTGGATTTCCACCTGCCTTCTTGCTGGCGGAAATTGGTTTTCAGTCATTAAAAAATTGATTTGTTTATGGGGCATTTATCAATTCCAACTACTTCCTTGCTGCTTATTAAGATTAAGTTGCAGTTTTTGTTGTTTATGCTATAGGAGGTACATTAGTTACTCCAAGTGATTTCAATGCTGGATTGTAAGGGAACCCACCGAATGTATATTGTTGAAATAATTTTAATACGGTTTTAAATTGCAAAATTTATATATGCTAAATTGGAAAAAAGTGAACCTCTAATAGGCAGTCTGCATGCCTTGATAATTAAGTAGTTATGAAAATGAATAGGGTGAAAAGATAGGATTATAGAAGTAATTGCAATGCTAGATCAGAAACCAAACCTTTTTTAATTAAAAAAAGTAGGAACCTATCTTCGATTCATATAAAATATTTGATGTGTGTGTGTGTGTGTGTAAATTAGCATTTATTCCCCTTTACACTAGCATGCAATGTAATTGAGTACAATTATTTAATTCTACATACATAATATTATATTTTCAATTTAAATGAATTCACTGTGGCGAAAAGCTATTTCCCTGGGAAACCTATAAAGTTGAAGAAACTTGTGGTGTACTTATTTTTCTTTAAATTTAAAAATTAAAAAAAGCTAAAGATTTAAAGTTAGCATTATTTTTTTTTTATAATGGAATGCAGGTGCCTACTATATTGTCAAAAGATATCCATATTTAGATATTTCGTGTCAACGGTGTTCCAGCAAAATTATTTTGATTACGGTAATAACAGGCAGATCGTTTTTTGAATAATTGTTGGTTACCACATTTGATGTTGCTAGGAAGTGCATTGTGTAATTTAGGTCCCAAATAGATAAAACTTCACTGTTTAGCTGTTTTATTACTGAAAGTTACTTCAAGTATTGAATATTTTGGTTTTTTTCCTAAATGATTAGTTTTACTGGTAAATAATTTTTATATGGTCTAATCAAATTATATACTTTATAGTAATATATTTCTTGTGAATGCACTAATTTTAATTTTCTAAATAATGGCGTTGACGGTGTAATTCTACTACGTTTTGAAATCAGCAGAATTTTTTGGACCGTTATCCTTTATCTAATAGACGTGTCTGTCCGGGACGCTGTTTTGTCTGTCTGGGATGCTGTTTCAGCAGCCAAACCGTAAGAGATAGAGAAAAAAGTTATTAAAGTTATATGTTTGGAATGGTCATTTCAGGTCAGGAACCGAATTTCAGTCTCTAACACTAATTATTATCTTAATTATAATCCTAACTTTTTAGGTTAGATTCTAGGCAAATTTTATCAAGGCGAATGCGACTGGTAGTTTGCTACCAACAATGACGTCATATACGTACGTGTGGTGAATACGCGTTCTATTTGCAAAACGGTCTTTTTTGTTTTATTAAATGAGACATTTGTCTCACTGGACTGCTAGTTAATAATTAATTTAATTGTGTATATATACAGGGTGGTCGTGAAAGTTGGAGACATATTTTACCACAATTAACTATGAACAAAAGGTCGATCGGTGTTGAAATGACAGTATAAAATTGTGGTATACCTACTTGAATACAAATTGTGAATGGTAGAAATAGTAATTTTGATTTTAGTGTATTAGGCTTAGGTTCAAATAGTGTTAATGGAAAACTAAATATGTTTTATTTCCATAGTATAGAGGAGATTGCTCAAGTATTATTACTTCCACAAATTTTACCGAAAGGAGCATTGACATCAATGATTCCACAATTGATTCATTCTTTACTATTTCTCTTAGTAGATTATATAAAGTAGTAAAGAATTTCAAAAGTAAAGCAACCGGTGACGAGGTTCTCTTCTTTTCATTATTAAAAAACAGTTTTTCAGTTGTTGGGTATCCTTTATTAAATCTTGTTAATACTTGTCTAGAACAGGAATATTACCATCAGTCTTAAAATGTAGTACTACAATACTTATACTAAAAATAAGCAAACTAGTTAAACCCGATGATTTAAGACCGATTAATCTGTTCCGTTATTGAAAAAATCATTGAAATATTAGTATACAGGGTGAGTCGGGAGGAACGCTCCAAATTCCAGTTGTGTATTCTACTTGTAAAAATAATGTAAAAAACTCAAATGTTATCCGATTTTGATTTGCTTTCAAGTTATATCGTCATAAAAAATCCCCATATGTATTATTTTTATTTTAGCTTTTGTAATAAATGGCGCGCAAATTATTACGTCTTAAATTAATAAAAATCTCTAATTTTTTTGCAAAAACTCAGTTAAGTTCTCCATAAGAAGTTGTTTTTTATAATGCTATAACTTGAAAACAAATAAAAATGGGATAACAACATTTGAGTTTTTTTACATTATTTTTACGCGTACGATACACGACTGGAATTAGGCGCATTCCTCCAGACTCACCCTGTATAAACATTTAATAGAGTACTTAATGAAAAATAACTTGCTGTTTATATATCAATCTGGATTTAGACGTAACCTTTCTACGGAAACTGCTTGCCAGAGAGATGAAAAGAGATGTTGATAATAGAAAAAATTGTGATCGGTGTTTTGTCAACTTAAAAAGTACGTTTTAAACATTAGATAGGCAAAAATTATTATCTAAATGTAAAAAATATGGCATAACAGGAACGGTATTATAATGGATGAATGAATTCCTCAATGACAGGTATCAGAAAACAAAAGTTGAAGGTAATTGTTCGCGTGAAATGGGTATTGTTTATGGAGTTCCACAAGGGAGTGTCCTTGGGCCGTTGCTATTCATTTTATATCTTAACGATTTACACCTCTACTTACAAAATTCCTTTGTTAATCTTTTTACAGATGACAGTTTAATATTAAAATAAATGATACTGTAATCGATTATGTAGGTGAAATAAAGACCTCGGTATTTTATTTGACCCTCAACTAAATTTTTCTAAACATATGGATTAACTCTGTAAAAAAATAGGTTAAAAAATTAATTTATTTTATAGAGCCAGCAGAAGCCTTTCTTTACGGTGCAGGAAAATTGAATACAATATAATTATTATCTTTCCACTTTTTAATTATTGTATATGTCAATATTTATTTTTTCTATTTACAAGCAGTCATTTGTTCCTCAACTTGTATTTTAATATACTATTATGTTCAACTGAAAATATACATAGATTACAGTTACTTCAGAAGAAAGCAATGCGTATTGTCCTTTGCTGCAACAGATTACTGCTATCAGCTCTTATGTTAAAAACTTTAGAGTTTTTAAATGTCCAAAAACTTATTACGGAGTAATATTTAGTGTTAATGTACTGTTAATTATCTTGTCAAAAGATCGGACATGTTAGATTATAATTTAAGATCTAGTGATCGCTATCATATACAAAGGTGCAATACAAGTGCAATTGAAAAAATTTTATTTAAGGAATAAAAGTGTACAATAACTATCTTTTAAATAGTCAGAGAGAACTAATTTACGTCTTGATCTTGAACTAAAAATATACAAAATATAGAATAAAAGCAATTTTTATTAACTGTTATGATTATTACACTCGTTGTTGTTGTGTACATGCCATCTTATTTACCTTTTTCCGTGATGCAAGTAAACTTAATGCAATGTAAACGTTTGCCTGTTACAGTGATAGACGTTTTCATAAACAAAATGCAATCTGACATTCACCTACAGACTTAAGTTAAGACATGACTAGATTTTTTATCTTTCTTTCCAAGGCCTGCCCTAAATGAGTTTTTTTTGCAACACACGATATATGTATACTAAAAATAGCATCGGATCTAAGACTGATTTTTGTGGTGCTCCACTGTCAACTCTCATAAATTTGCTGTATGTGTTCCCTATTTTTACACACTGTTGTCTTTTTCGTAAATAACTTTTAAACTAAGTTTGCGGTAGTCTGTAATACCTGCATTTTTTAGTTTTTTTATTGAAGTTGAATGACATACAGTATCAAGAGCTTTAGATTTATATGTCAGCAATTAGTGAAATATATGAGAAAAAGTTTACTAATGCTAATTCCGTTCCACTACCATGAAGAAAATTGGTTATTAAAAAAGAAACTGATTTAGTTAAAAAAAAAATTAACTGGCTTGAAGGAAGCTTTTTTAAATATTTTAGAAAAAAGTGATAGTAGTGCTATAGGTTTGTAGTTTGCCTTTATGTAATGGTACAGAAATTTTTAGGCAACTTAGACAATTTGATTTCCGATTTCATCATATCTCGGTGCTTTCTTGCACTTAATATTCAAATTTCAAAATAATGTGCTCAATATCAGTTTCAGTCACAGGTAGCAACACTAATGAATTTGGATTACCTACTGTAGTTACCGAACTATGGTATTTGTTCATGTATAATTTTCCACTGTTTTTTAATATTGTTATGATTTTCTGACATTTTGTTACGATTCTTTTACTACTGCAATTAGTTTTGTTAGATAATGTAGTTTATGTATTTCTCCTTTAGTTATATACGGAATCATGTGTTGAGGCGAAAAAAAATATTGTGCATTAATATGGTTCAATAATTAAATAATATAAAGAATAGTAAAAAACGACTGAATTATAGAAATAATTGTGATGATAATATAGAAACTACATTTTTCGTTATTTAAAAATGTAGAACTTATCTAGGATGAATGTAAGATACTTGATGTGTGAGTTTGAATATGTTTTTAACCTTGTTTTTAACATCACAATTGTAACTTTAGAGAAATACAAAACGGAATTTGTTTATGAAGGCATTTAAGGAACAATCGTGTGAAAATTGATAAATCCATTTTTATCAAAACAAGTTATATGAACCCTCACAACTATATATTGGGACAAAATCAACTACATTGTAATTCAGGTATTCGACAGTTTATTATTTCTTCTAATAATTTTTTGATTTTAATACTATGTAATTAGTTAATTTAACAACAAATTGGGCCAATCAGCAACATAAAAACAAAATACTTATTCTATTATCTCTAATTAACAAAAAAAAATGTTCATTTTGTGTTGCAACTAAATATTGGGACAGTATAAAGGAACTGTTAAAAATGAAACTATCTTGGTCGGTAGAGGGTTGGTACAGAGTAATTTTTAGCCACAAATCAAAAGTCGACGTATGTGTTTGTGATTACCGCAAACGCGTGATTCGCACTAAACATGAAGCTTTCCACAAGGATGGCCTAAAACGTACAGTAAAATTTCCTAAATGGGTAATGATTTGGGGCTGCATGACAGCTTGAGAATTAGGATGCTTTAAATGTATTGATGGTACCATGAACACTGCGAAATATCAACAAATACTACAAAACAGTCGGGTATCAAGTATCGCAAAGTTGAATGTTGGTCATACGACCAAAAACCTCAAAAAAGTGGTTTGGCGATCACAACGTAAATGTTCTTTCTTGGCCTTCTAACAGTCCTGACCTTAATGTAATTTAAACAGTGTGGCATAAAATGAAATAAACATTGAGGAACAACCCACAATGGACATTATCAGAACTTACAGCCAAAATCTAGCAAATTTGGAATAGATTTACTCGTCAAACATGCAGATTCTTAGTTGAGTCAATGCCCAACCGAATTCGAGCGGTCCTAAAATCTAAAGGCGATGTTACTCCACTTTAGAAATAAAAAATCGTGCTATGTCCCATTGTTTTCTTGCCACAAAAAAAATGAACATTTTTCTTATTAATTAGTACAGATGATAGAATAAGTATTTTTTTTTGTGTTGCTCATTGGCCACAATTGTTGTTAATTAACTAATCACATAGTATTAAATTTAAAAAAATTATTATTAGAAAAAAATAAACTCAAATAACTGAATTATATATGTATTTGATTCTGTCCCAATATATAGCTGTTAGGGCTCGTACATCGTTCCCCATCACTTTAATGATATTTCGCTTGTAAAATTCTATGTAAACTTCAACATTTCTAGCAAATTCCGATAAATCCGATATTCGTCTATAAACCTTACTGTTATGTTGCTATCTGGTTTAGAGGAGAATAATAGTATGAAATTAAGAGTTTATGTTCTGTGCAGTTTTCTTCTGCCATTTGCAATAAATTGTAGGTAAGCGAAGAAAACTGCACGGAACATAAATTCTTTGAAGTTATAACACATGTTGGTATTGATCAGCGTTCATTGAATTTGTAATTATTTCATTTCAAACTGAAATTGTGGAAACTGACATTCGACACCAAAGGCGGTTTTTGAAAATGTATTTTACTCTTTATAATGTTTGTTCTTCATTTAAAGTCAGTTTTAGGAATATACGTTTTGTTGTTCTGTTTGGCGTGAAATGTAATTAATATGAAGTTGGAATACAAAATATTAATTTTCATTTTTACTTCCTTTTACAATAAAGGAAGTATTGGATTCACCCCAAAAATTCGAAATTGAGTTTTCAACAGATCTTCACGTTTTAGAGTCCCCTGATCCCAAAAAACATATTTTTTTTTATTGGTCTGTCTGTCTGTCTGTCTGTCTCAAAAACGAAAAGAGGTATGGTGTTGAAACTTCATATATAAGTTTTGTGTACTATGTAGATGAGACAGCAAGCTTTTGAAGAAAATCGCATAACCGGAAGTAGGTGTTTACTCTTGTGATTTTTCAGTTTTTTTCGATTTTTTCAAAAACGGCTCTAACGATTTTTTTAAAACGTTTTTATTACATTTTTAATGTGTATTGATGTGAGATACGTGATTTTCCAATTGAATACTTCTAAAATGGGTTTCTTTTGTTTTTTTTTCTATTTTTTTTTATTAACTTCTATTTTAAATAGAACACCCGGTATATTATTACATTTTTGAATTCCGCTTAAAATTCTAGAGAAAATTGTCTCTTGAACTAATACTCTATTTTGTACCGTTTTTGTAAAAATTTTAATTTTTGATAATTTTTGACAAATGCTTAAAAATTTAAAATCAAATTTTTGGTTAATTATAAGAACACTGTAAAAGGAAGTTGTGTGCGTGTATCACACCAGATTTTTTAGTTTAAATAAAAAATTTTGTTACATCATCAACGGTTACCTATTTCCGAGCCTATTTCCTTCACCTTAGTACTACATTAATAATGACATGACGTTATTGAGCAATTGTATATTGTATGTTAAGAGCTGAAAATGCATTCTTGCTACTTGCGCATGAATATATCATGCAAAAGTGGCAAGAGCACTTTTAGCTCGAAATATACAGTGTTTTTTTGACAACTGAGCATATTATAAAGGCGAAAATAATCATTTTATTAAAAATATCAATTGACAATACATAAAAATTCAGGATCTGGTCCATTCTCACAATGAGGTGATTCAGTAAATTATTGTAAAGAAAACACTGTCTTCCTCATAAAATTAACATATATTTTAAATGCGCTACATGTTTCGGCTTATGTATTAAACCATCTTCAGAAGACAGTGTTTCCTTTACAATAATTTGACAATACATTTTAAAAATAGATTATTTGTATGTTTTCTCCTTTTAATATGTTCTCTATTTAGTTACTCATTAATTTTTTCTACTTCCCTTCTCTTACTTTCTGAGGTCCATAGATTTCTCTTACTATTTTTGTCAAATATCTTTAACTATTCTCCTTTTTTTGTAACGTACATTGTCTCTGCCGCATATGTTACATTGAGGTGTATTATAGTTTTTTATATTTTTAGCTTAATCTTTCTGCTTAGGTATTTGTTTTTCAGCATTCTTTTGTATTTATAGCAGGGTGGATTTCTCATTTGTATGTCCTGTTTTATCTCTCTGGCTCTTTCATGTCCCTGTTACTAGTGTGATCAGATATTTAAAGCATTCATCCTCCTCAAAACAATATGTTTCTATTTGTATCGATCGTAGCTTGTTAGTTTTCTCTCTGCAGCATCTCTTATATTTTGTTTTTTCTTGATTTACCTCAAGTCTTCTTGTCTATGTGTCCTCTGTTATTTTCTGTACTACTTTATTCATACTTTGCTTGTATCTTGCCAACATTGCTATGCTCTGTACTGATTTCCATCTGATTTTTCCAACAATTCCTGTCATTTTTATTGCCCCATTTAGCACTATATCAAACAAGTTGGCTGATAGTGTGTCTCCTTGTCCACTCCTTTATGTATCCCCATCTCTTTGGACTCCTTTTAATTCTTCCATACATATTTCTATTAATCGTACCAAGTTTTCTGATATATCGCTGTTTAATACTTCTTCAATTCTCATTTCTCTGTGTATGTTGTTAAATGCCTACTTAAAATTTATAAATAATAAATATAGAATGACTTTGTGTTTATAGCATTTTTCTATCGATTGTGTCATAATATGTATTGCATCAATCATTGATTGTCTTCTTCTGAATTCATGTTGCTATTCTCCAATTTCTTTATCTATGTGTTTGTAGTCTTCATTGAATCATTGAGGTTAGAATTTTGTATGTTCAGCAATATTATTCCCCTGCAGTAGCTACAAATTGCCGGGTCTCCCTTTTTAAAATTAGTATTGTTAGTCCTGATTTCAATCATTGAGACATTTTTTCGGTCTTCCATATATTGCATATTAGCTTATACAACCTTTTCTTCATCTGTTCACTTCTATGTTTTATCAGTTATACCCTATTTTTTAAAGCCGTGGCCAAGGTTATGCAACCTATTATTCAATTATAGTAGGTAACTTGATAATTTTTAAAAAAATTTATAAATTCTAACGTTCGTTCAACTTGACAATGTCAAGTTATCATTTACATTTCATACCTCAGAAATTTAAGAGGTAAGAAATGTCTTCAAGATATAACTTCGTATTGTTTTTTTATATTATAATTAACATTAAACAAATCTATGAAACTAATCGAACTGTCACATAATTGCATTCTTTAAAAATACAATTTTTGAATCAAGTTATTATATAGGGTTCGGCAGAATAATGTTACCATTTTTAAAACGTTATAAGTTTGAACAGGATGCAATGATTTTAAAGATCAAATATGTAATAGACTCTACATATGTTTGGATTTAATATGTCAATAAAAATAGATCGCTGCCTTTTGCAAGCAAGAATTTGGTGGTCGAACAATAGGCAAGGTTGAGGTGAATCACTGCAGTACAATGTGCGTTTCAGTTGGACTTTGGGGACATCAGTGGCAGAGGGGATGCACCACCTCGACTAGCCATTCGCAGATGGGTCAAAAAATAGCAAGAGGATGGATTTGTTCACAACAAAAAGGGAATGGATAGTGGAAAATTTGTTAGAAATGAAAAAAATATTGAACGAGTAAGAATTGCATTTGAGCATTTCAGCGATATATTCTGGGTACCAAGAAGACCAGAATTGACAGCCCCAGATTTTTTTCTATGAGGCTAGCTGAAAGAGAAAGTTTTTCCATACGTTTTAACAACATAGACGACTTAAAAAACTGCATTCAATTGAAGCTATTTCCCATGAAATTCTGTGTAGTCATTAAATTTGACTGAACGATTTCGTGCTTGTATTGAAGAAAATGGTAGTCATTTGAAAGGTTTGGTAATAGGTCATAAAATCCAAATGTTTATAGAACAATTTGTGATAAGAATAAGTAATGTGTTTTGTTGTGTTCAAAAGTTATGGCCTTTTGGAAATGGTAACATTATTCTGCCGAACCCTGTATAACATGTCGGAAAGCCTCCAAAATAATCAAGATTTTGTTGAAAATAGTAAAGTAGTAGAGTAGTTGTAGATTTACCTTCATTAGTACTACTTCTGTATATTCATTTATTGTAAGTACATATTTTTGCTTTGTTTCTTCTCTCTTTGTCTTTCTCTATTATCAAGTTTTTTCTGTCTATTCATCTTTTTCTTGTCTTCTGTTTGTTGTTTAATGATGTTAAATAATTTACAGTTGTACTATTATCTTTTACATCTTGTATTATCTCATTCACCCTTTCTTTTTTTCTCGAATGGTTTTATATTGTCTTTCCTCAGTTTTTTGCATGTATTTTTCCATTCAGATTATTAGCTTGTTTGTGTATATTTGAAGACTCCATCATATTTGCGTTCAAACCAGCTATTTTTTCTTCTTATTTCTCTTTCCATCGTTCCGTTTGTTGCTTCTACTATGAATTTTTTTTATTTGACTTCATTCTGCCTCTATTTCTTCCTCCTTCTGTCAATGTTCTAGCTATGTATGTATGGTTTCCTTATATTATGCTTTTCTTTTATTTGTTTTTCGATTGTCCATATTCAATTTTTTTCTAGCATGCCTTGCGTTCTCTTCTGTAGTTATCTTAATATTTATTTGTGTTATCACTAAAATATGGTCTCTATCGACTCTTGCTCTAGCTCTTCTGAACAATCTTACATATTCTATCAGTCTTTCTCTCTTTTTTACAATTATCTGCTATATTACATAATTTCATACTATTATCATTAGTTTTATTGTGTATGGTGTGCTGTCCAGGTACATACTTAAAACTCTCTTTCTTTTTCGCTTTAGCATTGAAGTCTCCCAGTGGTATTAGGGTACCATGCTTTGGAATAGTCTCACATTGTTTTTTTCCAGTTGGTGCATATATGTACATTTATTATTGTCCAATTGGCTTGTTTGTTTTTCACTGTAATATATGAGATCCGTCCATTTATTGCTTGTATAATAATAAAATTATATAAATATAGAAATAGCTTGTTTATTTTTTAAATTAGAGCTTTGGAGTAAAAACCATTCAATAGCAGTGTCCATATTTTTTAAGTACTGAATATACTGTAGATTAGAATTTATTACAGATAATAAATCACTGAACTATTACAATACCTGTATATTATGTATTGGCAGATATAGATTGAAACAGAATAATTAATAGAATAAAGTACCGATCCGACATTGACATTTTATTGAAACACGTTTTTTATGTTTAAATTATATCAGCTTGCACCTTCATCAAACTTTCTAGATGCACTTTACTTTTACAACTGGTGTTAATTGCCAAGCGAGGCCTTGTGTTTCAAGCACCTGTGCATTCATTTTAAAGTTGAAACAAATAATTTTTAACTACACATACATGATTTTATATAACTTTGACTCTTTATAAACTGTGATAGGTTATAAGATGAGAGAAAGAAGCACAAATTGCTGGGAAAAAGCAATTAATGTAACTGCATGTATTGTTTAGCGTATGAAACTAGGAAATGAATCGAGCTTGTGTGAACAGTAATTAGAATTTTCCCGTTGTTCCTTATATTTGATACATTTTGAAATTGTATAACTTAAGATTATTAGATGAATTGATTGTAATTATTTTTCTAGGTTGAACCTGAAGGAACAACAGAATTACCAGCTGCAAACAGAGCCTTGTTTGTGGAAAAGGTATGGAGGTCACTGAATTCTACACTTTAAAACGAACAGGAGTTTACATTTTGAAAAATTGTATGTTGCTGTCAACACTGTTGTGTATCCAGCATCATTTGTCTTTTATAAAAATTATTTAACAGGCGGTCTTTTAAAGTATACGTTTTGTACATTACTAAATACTAATTAAAACAAAATATAAGTAACAAATTACAGTAAAACCTCATTATGAGAGACATCTTTGGGACCAACTTCTGATGCTGTGTATATCAAGGTGTCTCTAATACTGAGGGTGACCTTGAACTGAACCGTCTTAATTGTTCAATAATATTACTAATTTCCAATTTCCTTACTTAAATAAAAAAAAATTGAATAATACAAAAGTATATTTGCCACATACGTACAAATACAACATACACAATGCTTTAAATTACTACAATTTTAGTTTGCTTGGAAAACATTGAGCTGGAAATATTATCTTGGGCATATAATGTGAACTAATTAATCAGATGAAAGCTTTGTTGTCAGTTTTGTTTAAAAAACGTTCCTGTCACACTTGTGAGTTTTGAAGGGTCTGGTTCCATCTGCGAATCTGCATTGTTTTCCTTGCGTTTTATGATGTCTCTTGTCATGGTACCAATGTCCAGAACCATGTCTTATGTATCTACTTCGTCTTTGAAGGACATAAAATCCACTGCTCTTACACCATCGTTTACAGAAGCTGCCCCAACTTTGATTAAACTGTTGAAAATTGCAGTGGGAAATACATCTCCCCATGCCTGATTTAAATTTAGATCCCGAAGAGATATGACAATGCCCAGGAACAGTATGATTTTTCGATTCTCCCTTTCTATTTGACGATTTAATTGCACCGCGACAGAAACAATCGAATTAAATAAACAAAATCTGAACTCAGTTTAAAGCGTATTTACTTAGCCATGTCTTTAGTCATAGTCATCTATTGGAGGCAGCAAAATTGTTTATTTGTGTATTTGCCTAGTAGTAGGGATACCTCACTTCTGGGCCACTTCAAGGTCACCGATTGGAGTCTGACAGACGCCAAAGTCAAATGTCAAAGTTCATCGGAGTCTGTCAGACTCCAAAGCACGCTGCCTCCCTAGATTGGAGTCTGTCAGACTCCGGAGGCAGAGCCCTTCTTTGGTTTTTTAAATAAGAATATTTTTTAAATGAATTTGGTAAAACCATTGGAACACTACTTGATCAACTTTTATTACCTCTATTTGTTGGAAATTTCTAACTCAATTTTCACAGCCAAAAGTCCGGAGTTTTAGTCTTTCTTTAATTGCAAGATTTCTCAGCACTTTTTTTTAAGCCCGAAGTCAATATATAATAATACATTATTAATAAATATTAAAAATACACCCGTTTTTGTACTGCCGGTTAAGCAAAGTTTGAGTTTGGCAGTACGATTTATTATTGAAGCATTGATTAGGTATTGCCTTTGCATCAATCAATAGTTTCTTAAATACTTTCAAAGTATTGGGTCCCGAGTGGTGTAGCTTGAACAAGCGTCCACGTTCGATCAGCAGAGTTAAGCAACGCTGTCTCTGGTCAGAACTTGGATGGGAGTTCCACGGCTGCACTTCTCGGCGCCTCGTGGTACGGCTATAACGGAAAAAAGTTGGTCCCGGCGGTCATACAACATCATGACAGTCGTTAGTGGGGTTGGAAGTCCTCATAACTGCACAGCGACGCCTATAATTGGCCTAACGGCTGTTGGCTGAGTGCGAATTAAATAAGTAAAATAAATAAATAAATATTACAATGCTACGAGAGTATATTTGAGGGCCTGCCAGCTAGACATCAGTGGAGATGGGCTGCAGTTCTTTCAATGATGTAATTACCAAACTGGAAAGAGATATTTCGGTGACCCTGACTCTCTCACTTACTACTACCAAACATAAAATGAGCGCCCACAACAAATATACTCAGATAGGTCAAGAACTTATAAACTCCGATTAATCGCAGCAGTCAATAACACAATATCTGAAATACAGAAGTAGCAGTAACGAAATCAGACACTGAATGATATAAGTATGTGCATTAGATTTATTAAACAACGCTGCATATAATAACCAGTACAGAAATAATATTAAATTGGATTATGCGATACTTGCTCGAAATGGGCACCCCAATTTAAAGCTATCATAGCAATGATTAGTACGATACAACTACACAAACCAATATACAGGGTCCGGCAACATAACTTCCTTTTTTGAAATGCGCGCCATTTAGGCTGTAGGGGTCGTAGCGGGGCGCGAGTGGTCTCATTCGACAGGCGTGGTTCTAAAGTTTTGTTTCCTTCCATGTCGGTCGCCATCATACTTTGGAACAGTGAGGAACGTGTGTATGCCATCGAGTCCTACTTTTTGAACGGATGTTCTGTGATCGCAAACAGAACATGCGCTACTGGGCTCATACCAATCCCCGAGAATTGCATCAAAGGCATTTGCATTCACCTAAAGTCACAGTGTGGTGTGCAATTTCCTCAGCTGGGATTGTTGGTCCCTGGTTTTTTTGAAGAAAATGAGGTCACAGTAACAGTGAATTCAGACCGATATGTGAACATGTTGGAGGATTTTTTTCCCACGATTTGATGAATTGGACTTAGGGCACATTTAGTTCCAACAGGACGGAGCAACGCCTCACACTTCAAGGGCATCGGTGGATGTTTTGAGGGAACACTTCCCTGAGCGCCTCATCTCAATAAGGGGCGATTAGGAGTGGCCAGCCTGCTCTCCCGATTTGATCCCATGCGTTTTTTTTGTGCGGTTTTTTTTAAATCCCGCGTTTATGCCAACCGCCCAAGGACCCTACAAGACCTGAAGGCCAACATCCTGGCAGAAATTGCCAAAATACCTGCTGATATGCTGGTAAGGGTCATGACAAACGCCAGAAATCGGCTTATTCAGTGTATGGGCAATGGGGGGCGTCACCCACCTGATATGATTTTCAAAACTGTGTAAAACATAACTTTAGATATGTACCTACATTATAAAAAAAATAATAAAAAATTCTGATTCATAAAATGGGTTTTATTGCGTTTTGAAAAAAGGAAGTTAAGCTGCCGGACCCTGTATAACAAGTAAAATGGGCAATTACATATTAAATACAGCTACAGTTTATTTTACCGGGCTTGTGGTACGAATATCATTAACGCAACTTATTAGGTTGCACTACTTAACTGAGAGCCTTACGCTTATACCGGAGGTGAAACACATGGCCTCAAACAGGCTCGAAGCTGCGGTTGCCGGATGTAAAACTAATGGTCCCAAAAGCTTAAAGCTGCAGCTGCAGACAATCGATTCTAACAAACTTCATTAACAAAGCCCTCGGGGGGGGGGGGGGGGGTGAGGACCAGACTCGAAGTAGGCTCTCATGGTGCAGATAGATTGCAGAAGCCTCCAAAATTCCCAGCTGATGTTTGTAGTGGAATTCTCTAGCAACCGGAATTGTTGATGTTTTGTACCATGCAAGTGATGTCTTTGTGACGCTAAAAACTATGGACAAGAATCAGCTGATTGCAATTACGTTATCATCACAGTTTGAAATTGAAGAATTTGCACTCACCCTGCATAACAGACGATCAGCTAAAATGACAAGAAATCCTGTGATTATAACCTGTCTTAGGATGTGGGCTAAATGTCCCAAAAAGTGCCCAATGCTCGAACCCGCATACCAGTGAAGCTTATACAAATAACAATCCACGAAATCTGAAGCTAAGAGCTAAACTTGGAGCACAATTCACAGAATCCCGCTGAATGGAACGCTACATTTTTTTGGGCAAAGACAATCGGAACAAACACCTTGCTATCAAACAGCTGCCAATAAAACAGATTACAACCCAAACGCTAACGCTGCATTTACACAACGACTGTGTTCCAATAAAGGAGCTTTTACACGGCCATGAATTTATACACAAAATAAATTCTCATGTTAATTTTTAGCATCTTACACTCAAAACTTCGTAGTTCTTCTCTTTTTTCTCATCTGGCTCCTATTGCATGTCACTACCAGTCTTAGTAGTGTTATATATATTTTTATTTTTGTCGCAATGCGTTTTGTTCTTAATAAGCTCTTGTTTGCAAAACATGCTTTTTGTGCTGTTTGTAATCTAGCTTTTATTTCATCTTTTTTTTGTGTTGCTCTAATTTGTTTCTCCTTATAATAAAATTTGTATACACTCACAAAGTCATAGTTCTCCTCATTTACGCTTTGCTTTTCGCTTTGTATAACTCTTATATTTCATATATTTGGTTTTCTTTTCATTCACTTGTAGTCCTACTTTTTTGCAACTTTGTCTATTTTTCTGAATGAGTCTTTTTTTGTTGAACTTAATATGGCCATATCTTTAGCATATGCACTTATTTGTGTAGTCTTAGTGTTTATTGTTCCTTGTTCTTCGATGACTCTCATTACAATCTCTAGTATAATCTTGAATAACTAACGTTGCTGTTTTGTTTATGTTAAAACTCTGATTTTTGCTGATATTATTACTATTGCTTTGGTATATTTCTGTTTTTTTTTGGAAATTTTTAGCCTCGTCATTTCTTCTAAAATCCCTTTGCAGTTTGCGCTGTGTCAGAAGCTTGTCTATAATCCATAAACAGAATGCTCAAGTCAATATTAAATTCATGGATTTTTGCTACAATTTCATTCATGGTGTGCGACACATTATGGTTGACCTTTTAATCGTCGGTGTATCGATAATGGTTGGTGTTAGTTTTTTCCTTTTTTTTTGTATACGGGTATTCTCTTCTCCATTCTTCTGATATTTCTTTTTTTTTCCATATTTTTAATATTAATCTTTTTTTTTCCATATTTTTAATATTAATGGTCCTCGACACCGAAAGGTAAAAGGCTGTAGACAATGAATGAAGGAATGAATGAATATTTTTTATTGTAATTTGTTTCCTTCAGTCTTTCGAAATGCTTCTATTATATAATCACATCCTGCTTTTTTTAAAAAATGATTTTGTTATTTCATCATATACAGCGTGGTGGAAGCTAGTACGCACGACATGCAAGACAATTGCTCTTTTACACTATATTACACCTCGATTTTTATTAACGTAGAATACGTAAGTAGCAACAAAACGAAGTAATTTATGTAGTTGATTGCAAAGAATAATAGAGTAGATGAGTAACGAAAGCAGTGCAAGTTATGTCTTGAAGCGAATGTAACAGTAAAAGTAACACAAAAACTGTAATAATGTGGCAACTACTTCACAGTAGAGTACATTAAGGTGCCTGCCGTGAAAACTCAACTGCCATGCATGTCCCTATGTTCGCACAAGCCGCCACCAATCTCTATGTTGATTTTTATATTGCTTATCTTTATCTATTTCTTTTATCATTAATAACTGTTATTTCCTTTGTCATGCATCATTTCTTCTTTATAATTTTTAATTTCTCTCGTCGCTGTTCCATTTCTTTTTTAGCTTTTTTATTTGTTCTCTTATTTTTCTCTATTTCTTCCTTTATTTTTGTGTCCATATTTTTTTTTTTATACTGTTTAGTTGCACTTTTTGTTTTATTGTATTGCTCATAATCCTCTTGGATTCCGATTTTTAGCAATTTCAACTCGTTTTGTTCTTGATTTCTTCTTCTTCTAACTGCAGTTTTGCTATGTCTCATTGTTACGTGCTCATTTTATTCGAATTCCAGCACCTAAAATTCTTAGTATAGTTCTTTACCAGTTAGCAGAATACATATTTTCGTACAATCTCTTAATACCATTAGGTGGTGCGCGCTGTACCCTTTTTAATATTAAACCACAGTGATTTCAATTGGTGAGATGGCTGTTGTATTGAATCGATGTTTTAAATTTAATTGAATGGAGAGAAAAATTTGGGTGTTTGTTAGATTTGATGCAATATTTAAAATTTGGTTTATTGTAGTATTCATGTTACGCAACATTTAAGACTATTAATAATTTAAGCTGATTGTTTAATTTTATGGTTCATGTTGTGAACTTGGAAGGAGTCTAAGCTGACACACGTCACATCTGTTTAATGAGGTTTGCCCCTGGTATTGTTCGCTTTTAACAGAGTAGCTAACTTGACTACTCATGCAGTTCATAGCCATGTGCTGCAAAACACTGTTCGGGTATATATGACCTTAGGATTCACATACATTTTACTTATGCTTGTTAATTACATTTAACATTCACTATTTAAGTAAGAATCTAGGTATCATTGCTTTTATATTTAAAATCAGGTTATAATTACAACGGAAAGGCCAAATTGCCTGAAGGTTATATATATGCATCACATTTAATTATGAACCACTTTCTCTTGTTTTCTTGAGCTTATATAGATTCACTGTTACGAGTTTCAATAAGGGAGCGTGGCGTCCTATTCTGATTAGCTATAACAGCTATACAGGGTGGGTTAAGATAGCTGCACCCCCCTGTTAGTTCATTTAATATTGATATTAGAAAAATAATTTGTTAACAAAAGATGTTCAGAATTATATGCTCTATATTATTGTACATTTATTTTATTTCATGGCCTACTGAGGTTTGAGCAGTGACATTCAACTTTTTTTTAAATGACGCCCTGTATATTTTTTACATTTTTTCGGAAGAACTATCGCTTCTCTATACGGTGCTATAAAAATATTGTGGTGTTAGATGGGAAAATTACACCGTTAAACACGATTAAAGTTGAAAAATGTTCAAATTTAGCAACTTCATCTAGTAACTTTGTTTCGTGGCAGTAACAGTAAAAAATGTGTTGTAACATTTTTTGTTATCGAGTCAAATGACAAAAATAACACCGTTAAGGTGGTAAAATAATAATGTATCAAAAGCAGCAAGTTTTTATTATAAACAATTTATTCTATGAATACAAAAGAAAGTATCGAAAGACACAACCAAAATGAAAACACCTAAAATCTATTCTAATTTGCTAAATGTTCAAAATTACCCCCATTCTGGTCAATACAAGCTTGTAAACGCATAATATGATTGTGTCTAACACTGTTTAACATTTCAGCAGTAATAGTGGAAAACGCATTTCTAATTCTTATTTTCATGTCGTCAGGAGTAGTAGGTGCTGTACTGTTCACAATATTTTTTACGTGACCCCACAGAAAAAAATCTAGTGGCGTTAAATTAGGAGACCTTGGGGGGCCAAGCTAAAGGGCCGCCTCTGCCAATCCATTTTGCACCAAACTCCCTATTCTGATTAGATATAACAGCTACATATTGTTCTTTGGAACCCACTCCCATCTACGACTTGAGCTGTCACTAGCCTATACTCCCAAGCTACCCCTTTCGGCGACGGAGATTTGTTTGTAGGTTTGCAGCCTTGTTAGCGCTGAGGGGATTGTATTGTTATATTGTATCGTTATGAGAAATTGGAGGTAACATCATTTAAGGCTATTGTTTATTAATTCCGTTCTTTTTCGTTCTTTGCTTTTTTGGTAGGGCACACAAGTGTTATATTTGTGATTGCCTTCTTTATTCTTAGTAACAGTATTTGTCCACTTATGGTTTTAAACTGTATTAATTTTTTTCTCATTTTATTGCTTTAAAGAACGGTGTGCTATTCTTGCCTTGCTATTTTCTCTTCTAAATATATTTATAAAGTTTTCTTTAATCATTTCATGCCCTTTCCATCGTATTCTCTCTAAAGCTCATCATTGTGTATTTGTTAAATTTGTTTGTTATTTCATTTGTTTTTCCTGGTACTGTATAGTCTTTACGTTCCACGATTCTATTGTTATTACATGCGTATGCGTCTATTTGTGTTGTTTTCTTTTATTTCACTTTTTGCCCCAAATTCAAATAATATATCAAAAAAAATTTTCGATCATGATAGTGACTCTTGTCAAATGTTTTATCGTTGGCATCAATTTGCTTTGTAGAGAAGCAATATTTCTTTCAGATGCCAAAAAACGATCACCATTCTGAGTTTTAATTCTTTATAGAGGAAGGCAATTAACATCCAATATTGTCTGCGTGTTCAAGTTACAGTTGAACCTCTATTTAACGAAGTCGTAAATTCGCCGAAAAAAAATCGTTATTTAGAATAATTCGGTATATATTGAGATGGTATTTAGCCCGTTACTGAACTCTGCCTGCAGCATAGATAAATAAAGCAAGTCAATAAAGCACAGAGCTGGGGTAAATCAGGCAACTGCAAGAAGTTACATCAGAAATTTTAATTCATAACTACATTGGTAAAGCATTGCCGATATTAAATGGAATTACTTCAGAATAAATGGCAATAAGGAAGAGCTCAATTCGTAAATTAGAGTCACAGAAATATCAATTAGCATAAATTAAGAGATTGGTGCAAAGTAAAGCCAATCAAAATTCAACAAATCTATCACCAAAGGGTTTATTATATGCGTGTTAAATAAATTTACATGTCTGTATAATTGAATAAGTACAGTTCTATGAACTTTTTAAATAAAGGTAAGAAGGACAGAATGTTCTCAATACAGTGCAAAGAGAGCACAATACTAGATCAAATAAGGCTATAAAAAAAATGGAACGGTAATATTTGAAGAATGGTGAAAAGCAGACAATTATTATAAAATACAAGAAATTCACACAACAGGAAATGAACGAGATTTGTGTTTAAAAAAATGAGTCAGTGGAGTGACATAAGTGAACAGACAATCCAAATAAAACATAGTGAGTGGCGCTATAACCTAGTTTAAATACGAACGTGAACAAACAATAATTTTAGAATTAAGATTTTGTACATTTTTATAATATAAGTTAAAATTTAGTTTATAAGTAACTGAGTTGTACTTGGTTAACATCCACAATTATGAATTTAGATAGGCAATTGTTGTTAACTACCGAGAGAAACAATTGAATAAGAATTATTTCATGACAGTCTAATTTGTCTCTCCAGATTAATTAAATTTTAAGCCATTTACAATTGAAAACAATTAAAAATAATTATACCATCGTGATCAGGAGTTTGTAGTGCATATGTAAGAATGTGGGTGTGAAAATCCATCACCTAAAAATTATTTTCATTGTTAAATAAAGATTGTATTCGCTAAATAGAGAGATATTTATATATAAATAATATCGGACATTGACGGTTCTAACCAAAATTTCGCTAAATAGAGAATTTTGTTAAATAGACGTTCGTTGAATAGAGGTTTGACTGTATTTTAAAAACGTTTTTCAATGTGTAGTATTCTTGGCATTGGGATATATTACTTTGTAGTTTTAAAAAGATTTGTAATGTAAGAAGTTGAAGATTACATATTCCCAAGGTCCGACAATCAAATGCCGCATGCCAAAGCGGCGATTTTGCAACAGCAGTGGCGCTCTACACGGATGCCCTCCAGCTGGACCCAACCAACCACATCTTGTACTCCAACCGCTCGGCTGCCAAGTTGAAGCAAGGTTTGTTCGCCCAAGCTCTCCAGGATGCCACCACAGCGAGGGACTTGTGCCCTACATGGCCTAAGGCTTACTACAGGTTAGACTTTGGCTTTGGCTTCGACCACAAATCCCCACATCTCTTTTGTTTAGGCAAGGTGTGGCTTTGCAGTGCATGGGGAGGCATGGAGAGGCGTTGGCAGCATTCAGTGCCGGCCTGGCACAGGACCCGACGTCCCAACAGCTGCTCTCGGCACTTGTGGAGGCATCCGTTAAATCCCCCCTTAGACACAACCTAGAGCCCATTTTCAATCAGCTGGAGAATATGAAGCTGGACCAAAGCCCCTTCGTTCTGATTTCTGTAAGGATTGATATTTAATAACGATTGAGATTAATTAAGGTTAGGGTTTGCCATGTCTCAAATCGGGGCACATGCTAAAGTGAGGTTAAAATTTAAAAAAATTAAAAACGCGATATAAAAAGCTTAAATAACGCACTATATTGAGGACGGCTGCGCTCAGTATCAAAATTTAAAAATTAGATTGCACCAAATCTAATATGAGACATACAAGGAGGGCATTTATAATTAGTGGTAAAAATTTTACGTACCGTAGTGTAGAATACAAAATTTGGTTTGAAGATAATTAACATTCTAAAAATTTGCCTGTTCCAAATGTTTTATTTCTAGGTTGTTGGTCAGGAACTATTAGCTGCTGGTTTGTACCACTCAGCGGTAACAGTTCTCGAGTCAGCATTAAGAATAGGCTCGTGCTCTCTGAAATTAAGAGGCTCCGTCTTCAGCGCACTCAGTTCAGCTCATTGGGCTCTAAACCAGCTCGATAAAGCCATCGGGTAAACATACACAATTGCCCGCCTTTTACATAGAAATCTATTTTTTAAATCATTTTAGATACATGCAACAAGACCTAGCCATAGCAAAGAGCTTGGGTGACACAGCTGGCGAGTGTCGAGCCCATGGCAACCTTGGATCTGCATATTTTAGTCAAGGATCGTACAAGGAGGCGCTCACCGCCCATCGATATCAATTAGTGCTAGCCATGAAGTGCAAGGTATGACTGCTAAATTATGTTTTTGTTCATATGTCAAGTTGGAAAATCTTTTAGGACACGCAAGCAGCTGCCGCCGCATTAACTTCGCTAGGACATGTTTACACTGCGATAGGCGACTATCCGAATGCTCTGGCTTCACATAAACAATGCGTGCAGCTCGTTAAACAAATGGGTGACAAGCTGCAGGAAGCACGAGAGATTGGGAATGTTGGAGCCGTTTATTTGGCAATGGGAGATTTTGACTCGGCTGTCGACTGTCATACACAGCATTTGCGGATTGCTCGACGATTAGGAAACCAGGTATTTACTCAGTTGAGGTTTTGATATTTCATTCATATATTAATTTTTTCAGGTCGAGGAAGCTAGAGCTTACAGCAATTTAGGATCCAGCCACCACTACCGGCGGAATTTCACTCAAGCAATTGTTTACCATGAGAAGGTGCTTCGATTGGCTCAAGCAATGGGCGATAAGTAAGTTAATAATTATTATTAAGAGCTTAGCCACGTAACCGTTACTTCTTGATCTATTGTAGAGCAACCACTTCTAAATCCTGCCTGTTCTGGATCTTCTTGATGATCTTTGGATAATATGTAAATAGTAGATAATAAGGCTTATGGGTCTGTAGTTTTTTAGTTCATCTCTGGTACCGTTTCTTTTTCTTGTTTCCAATCTTCTTTTCATTATTTTTATCTGTTTGTTTCGAGATTGTTTTTTTATTTGTATTTTTGGTGTTTTAGGTGATTCTTTTGGAGTTGCTCGTAAAGGGACTCGAACTTGTTTCCCTTTGTTCCTTCATTTACTGTCTCGTATTTGTCTCGGTTTGTATTCTTTGATTCTGTTTGGTTCTTGTTCTATATCTACGTTTTATTGGTGGCGCATCCTGTTACTTGTTTGAGTTGTTCTGTGTTATTTTTTCTTTGCTTCCAGAAACTTTTTTCTAATTTCAAGGCTGCTTGTTAAAATCTTGAGTATCGTTTAGCTTGTCTTACCTTCATTAGAATTTTGGTTTTTGTTGTTTTAGAGGTTAAATTTGCATTTATAGGTTAGATTTCCTTCATGTTTTATCATGTGTTTATGTCTATTTTTGCTGTAGTTGCTGTAAATGATTGAAATGTTTGTAGTTTCATCAAGTTGCTCTTCTACATGATAAATAGATTTTTCCATTTCTAATGCATCCATCATGATTTTTTGCTTTGTAACGGTTTCTTTGCGCTTTGAGTTCTTGTTTTATTAGTTGCTTCCTTAATATTAGTATTGTGTGTGATATTATTTATTGATAATCAAATATTAGTGCCCCCTAGTTTAGAACAACATTAAACAAAAAACGACTTTTTTAACAGATCCGTTGAAGCTCGAGCTTATGCTGGCTTAGGCCACGCCGCCCGATGCGCCGGGGACTATGCCCAAGCCAAACACTGGCATGAAAGACAGCTGGACATGGCCTTAGCAACAAGGGATAAAGTAGCCGAAGGGAGAGCCTGTTCGAACCTGGGCATCGTATATCAACTATTAGGTGAGCAATCTTTATTCTTAGAATATTATAACCACCATTTCTACTGTAGGAGAACACGACGCTGCCTTAAAGCTACACCAGGCACATCTGGCGATAGCTCGCAGTCTTCAAGACAGAGCTGGCATGGGCCGTGCGTATGGCAACATAGGCAACGCGTACTCGGCTGCTGGGTTTTACGAATCTGCCATTAAATACCATAAGCAGGAGCTTACGATTAGCAAGGAAGTACACGATCGTAGCGCGGAAGCTAGCACGCATGGCAACCTTGCAGTGGCGTATCAGGCTCTTGGCGCGCATGACATGGCATTGATGCACTACAGGGCCCATTTAGGTACGTATGTAATCCTGTCCAGAGTGGAGCATCTTGTAGGTGTTTTATGGCCGATTTGTCGTTATATTCAAACCAGGATACTTTGTTTTGGGGGGGGCGGTGTTATGGAAAAAGATAAACATTTGCTTAAGTTATGAATCTTTTTTTGGTAGTTCTTATGATTTATTTATTAAAAAAACAACCGCAACTGCTAAAACTGTTTATACCTACTTCAATGTCATATTTTTTAACTCTTATTACAAAACTTACCCCAAACAATTATCACAAGGTCAGTAAGAGCTCTTTTACACATACTGAGATGGTATTGAGCCCGCTACTCAACCCTGCTTGCAGCACAACAAATAAATAAAGCAAGTCAGATCGCACAGAGTTGGGGTAGTTCGTGCAACTGCAAGATTGAACGTAAATTTCAATCCGTAATTACTTTTGCAAAGAAATGCTGGTAGTAATGAGTTTATTTGAGTAGAAAAGGCAAAGGGCAGAGCTCTTTTTCATAGATTGGAGTCGATAATTTTAAATTAGTCAAAAATAAGAGGTTTGTGCAAAATTAAAGCCGAACCAAATAAATAGAACTGTCACAGAAAGGTTTATAATATGTGCGTGTTAATTGAAGCGTAGATGTCAGAATAATTAAATAGGATATGTTTATGAGCATTTTAAATAAAGGTAATTGAAGCAGAATTATGATAATACGTTGCAACGAGCATAAAGCAAACATAACAGGACAATTATAATTATGGGAAAGCAATATTCGAAAATTTGGAGAAAAGCGAACAGTTACGAAATTACAAGAAATGGACACAACAGGATGTGAAACAAATTAGTGCAGGAACTGAACAATTAAAAAAACAAGTCAGTGAAATTATGTGAGTGATAAGGACAATTAAATAACACAAAGTGAGTGGCGCTATGACACAGTTTAAAACCAAAATTAAAAGAAAAATTTTTTTAGAAATAAGAATTTTGTACATAATTTTAGTTATAAGTTAAAATAGGATAAGAAGTTTTTGTATTGTATTTGGTCAATTTCCGTTTTGTATAAATTAGATAGGCAATTGTTATTAACGACCAGCAAGGAGAGACAATTGAATAAAAATTATTAATGACATGCAGTTTATGTGCTCTCCAAAAATTACAGTTTTAACCTATTAATTTATTAAAAATATCAATACAAAGTACACCAGTGTGTCAAGAATTTTGTCGTGCACCTGTGAGAATGTGGGGAACATTTTCCCTCACCAAAAATAATTTTTCATTGTTGCCACTTTACGAGGATTTCGATCAGGACCAGCGCAGCTTACGAACTTCAGCCACGGGCAAGATAAGGTTCCTAAACTTGGAATTTTGACTGCAGCATACCCGCACAGCGTGTAAGAAGCCTCTACAGCAGCCACAGCATCCCAGGGTTCCAACTTCAGGCAGAAATCAGCAGGAGAGGCAGCCCGAATGAGCTGCCGCAGCTTTCATCGATCAGGTACCAAATTCTACTAAAAGTAACGACGTTAGCAAGCGGAAATTCACATGGCTACTAGAGCAAACCTTCATGGACGAGACCCAGGCAGAGTTTAGCATCCATCAAAAATCAAATATCCAGTAATTGCCATAATCTCAAGTTTAAGGCTATGTTGAGCTCATATCGACGCTCCAAAAAACAAATTAATGTTGTAACAACGAAGTGGAGGTTTTTGCCTGCAAACAAATGGGAATCAGTGACGCTAAGAGCGTGATAATTCAAAATTTATCTGATAAATCGCTCATAAAACACCTTTTATTAGTTTAAATCGCAAAAACTAATCGCACCAAAATAAACCGATTTGTAATAGGATTTTGACAGCAATAGCGTCTGCGTGCTCGAGTTAAATTTATATTCCAGTGGCATATCACACGAATTTAATATTAATGTACCGGCTTAAGGTTAATGTGCATATTAATTTGTACATGGATGAAATATAATAAAGGGCATAATACTGTTCACTTTATAAATAATTAACAAACCCAGTAAGTATTTTTAATCAGTCAAAATTTGACCTAAATAAAAGAATATTTGCAAGTAGTGGTAATTGCTACTTATTTTATCATCTTCATTATAATATTACACAACACAGTCATAAACCATAGCAATACTTTCAAAATAAAATCAAATAGAAGTAGAACGAAAGATCGAAAATAGAACTGGGACATATTTTACATACATAATTGTATTCCTATCCGTAGGCCTATTTTTATATTTTAACATCTATTCTGCTTTATTTTGAACATCACGAGCCGTTGGCTTTTGTTCTTATTGATTGTTAAATAATAATAATAATAATTTTCCTGTATTTTTAAATACAATTTTTCTGTATTTTTAAATGCAGCAACTCGAATGTAAAAGGATGTGTAAAATGATACAGTGGGTTTATGTTGCGGTTTGATTTAATACAGTATATTGCATGCTTCGACCCGTGACAACTTTAAAAAATCACAAAAATTTTGAAGGCCCTTAGTTTAGGCAAAACTGCTGAAAAATGTAAATTTTTTAAATTTGTTTTCTCCTTTTAAGCCGATTATTAAATAATATGTATGTAGGGTGTTCCTAAATGATTGCTAAATATTTTAAGGGGCGATTTCTTGTTCTATTGTAAGGCAAAAAGTTCCTGTATACTTCACTTCTGAGATACACGATACTGATTCGAAAATGATATTTTCGCCAATGTTTGTAAAACTACAGAAATAAAATTCTTATTGTTTAATTAAATTCTAATTTAAGGGAATAAATGGTTGTTTAGGACCGTTGTATAATTTATTCTCCTTCTCATTGGTTGCCGAACTTGTGGAAAAATCCCTAGACTCTTTTGCATAGTTTAACATGGTGCAATGAGCCAGTGTCTTTCAGTCAATATATTTAATCTTGTATTTGTTTCGTTTATCTGTCGCATTCGAACTTCTCGAAGCCTTCCGTCACTTGTTCTTTTTTCATATTTCCCATTTTTCAGACGTTAGTGGAGG